>CAUYLG010055664.1:0-116490 GCA_963573385.1 Cacajao melanocephalus
AGGTATCATACTATCACTAAGAGTTTTTATATTTGAGATACATCAAGTAATGTTATTTTTCTTTTTATAGATACCCACACTTCTGTTATAACCTCCTCTGGCTATAAACCTGAGCCAGAGTGTGTGTATGTGTGTGTGTGTGTATATATATGTGTGTATATATATATATATACACACACACACATATATATACATATATATACATACCCATCAGTTTTCAACCGACAGGCTAAAAGTTAGGCATTAATTAATTAGGTGTATTTTTTTCACTTATGGAATTAGACTTCTTTCAAATTGTTGATTAGTAAAACTAATGATCAGTAAAACCGTATGTGTTAGTTGTAAACACCATCCGACAGGAGCATCCTGTTTAATCAACATAATCTTTTCAGAGAACACTATGTTGAAAAAAAATTCTAAACTTTTCATGGTAAGCATTTGGGATTTGGAAAACTTGAATCTCTTCTTCTACTTCTGTGTGAAACCATTCTCTACTACTCTTTGGTGAAATGCAGTAGCCAGAAAACTGTAAGTAAAACCCTATATCCTAGAAAAGATCAATGGGCAGAGCATTTGATCACATAATAGCAGAGATAAGTTTCAGGAGGGATGCTACAGGACAGATGGCCCTGCAGGGTCTGCCAAGATGTTCAGAGGCCCCAGGACAGCCAAGACAACAAATGGGCTGTGCTCTCCCTGTTACATGAACAGCACTAGGGTGGTGAATTCTGGTTATTTAGCAAAAGAGTTTGCTCCAGGATTAGGAAAATCTAGGACTTTCTAATTAGCTGCTTCCCAACAATGGCTGGACTTTGTCGTCTTTGCATCTGCTGCCTTTTGCTCATTTGCTCAATTGCTCATTGGCTGTATAGGTTCTGTTTAGACGGCATTTGATTTTTGCTGACTTCCCTCCCTCCCTCCCTCATGCAATTATTAATACTTCTTCAGTGGCTAAGGGCTAGGCACTATGTTCACTGAGAAGATTATGCTGATATATAAATTATGCTGGATATATAATAGTGAACAAGAAAGACATGGCTCCTGCTGTCATAGAGCTTATGGCCTAGTATGAAGACTAAAAATGAAACTAGTTATAATAATGTATGATGAGGGATATAAAAGAGAAACTGCAGAGTTCTGCAGGTGCGCATAGGAGGGGAACCTAAGATAATCTGAAGGCCAGAGAAAGTCCCCCTGGAAGGGATATGTAGTCTGAGACCCGAAGGAGGAGTAGAAGTTTGCTAATAAAGATTCCAGGTAGAGAAAATAGCATGTATGAAGTTGTTAACCTGAGAGAGTTTTTTATGTATTTGAGCAATTGGAAGGTAAAGTGGAGAGAATGGTAAAATGGAGGGCCTGGAGGATTTCTGTTTCCTTCTCTCCCTTCCTACACTCCAGGATATAGGCAGGCATGAGGAAGGCCGGGAGAGGGTTTTGGTGGGACAGAGATTTAAACTTTGGCAGGAGGAAGTACTTCCCTGGGAAGTAGGAAGTATGTCTCTGGAAATGCATCACAGGAACAGGGATTGACTGACTCACAAAGGTGAAAAACAACGTCAGATTAGGGTTAAATTCTCTGCATAGTGTGGCTGGAGAGTAAAGTGAAGAGTAAGCAATTTGGGAATCAACAGAATACAGTACTAGCTAGGATAACCCAGATGGTATGTATAGAGAAAGGAGAGAAGACCCTAAACAGAACTTCTAAAAACACTGACGTTTGGTTGACAGGCAGAGAAGCACTGCAAAGAAGGACAGTTCAGAAAGAGGGGAAAAGCTAGGAAACGGGAATCACAGAAGTAAAAAGAGTGTTTTTCAGGATGGGGCTTGCCTAGGGCACAAAATTTAAAAAGGTGCCAAAAAAACTCAGTAATTGGCATAAATAATATTTTAATGCAATATTTAAAAAAATCAAAGTTAATGCAAAAAATCCATGATGAACAAAACATCGCATTTTTAAATAAAAGTGGGATCAGAATTATGGAATTTTCTTTTTGCCGCAAGTTCCAATATGGCTGACAGGACACTGTGGAATTTATATTTAGAAGTCTTATTTTTCTAAGTTTGATATTTTATTCATCTAGAAAAAAGGAGCAATGAATAATGTTAAATGTGGCTGAGAAGTCTTTCAAGATAAGAACGGAAATGAGTCCATTGGATTTAGGGACGAGGCATTGTCATTGGATCTTTTGTCTACGTTGTTTTAATAAATGGCAATGGAAATTGTCTTACTGTCTTTGCAATCTTAATCATCACCTCCAAAAAAGCTGAGTTCTTTTATGAATTATGACTATAAACTTATATTTTTGTTTAATTTTTTATTGTGACAAAATACATACAGCATAAAATTTACTATCTTAAACTTTTTGTTTGTTTTAGGTTCAGGTTTGTTAAATAGGCAAACTCATGTCACGAGGGTTTATTGTACAGATTGTTCCATCACCCAGGTACGAAGCCTAGTACCCAACAGTTATTGTTTGTGCTCCTCTCCCTCCTCTCATCATGCACCCTTAAGTAGGCTCCAGTATCTGTTGTTTCCCTCTTTGTGTGCGTGAGTGCTCATCATTTAGCTCCCACTTATCAGTGAGGACATGTGGTATTTGGTTTTTTGTTCCTGTGTAAGTTTGCTAATGATAATGGCCTCTAGATCCACCCATGTTCCTACAGAAGACATGATCTCATTATTTTCTGTTGCTGCGTAGTATTCCATGGGGTTTCTATACCACATTTTTTCTATCCATCTGTCACTGATGTGCATTTAGGTTGATTCCATGTCTTTGCTACTATGAATAGTGCTGCAATAAACACTTACATGTGTGTGTCTTTATGGTAGAATGATTTGTATTTCTCTGATTATATACCCAGTGATGAGATAGCTGGGTTGAATGGTAGTTCTGTTTAGCTTTTTTAGGAATAACCACACTGCTTTCCACAATAGTTGAACTAATTTACACTCCCACTAATGGTGTATAAGTGTTCCCTTTTCTCTGCAACCTCATCAGCATCTGTTATTTTTTGACTTTTTAGTAATAGCCATTCTGACTGGTGTAAGGTGGTATTTCATTGTGGTTTTGATTTGCATTTCTCAAACAATCAGTGACATGGAGCTTTTTTTCACAAGATGGTTGGCTTCTTTTGAAATCTCTGTTCATGTCCTTTGCCAGTTTTTAATGGGGTTGGTTTTTTTCTTGTAAATTTGTTTGTTGCTTATAGATGCTGGATATTAGACCTTTGTCAGATGCATAGTTTGCAAATATTTTCTCCCACTCTGTAGGGTGTCTGTTTATTCTGTTGATAGTTTATAGTTTCTTTGTTGTGCAGAAGCTCTTAAGTTTAATTAGATCCCATTTGTCAAGTTTTGCATCTGTTGCGATTGCTTTTGACATCTTTGTCATGGAATCTTTGCCTGTTCCTATGTTCAGAAAGGTATTACCTAGGTTGTCTTCCAGGATTTTTATAGTTTTGATTTTACATTTAAGTTTTAAATTTATCCTGAGTTGATTTTTGTATATGGTGTAAAAAAAGGGTCTAGTTTCTGTTTTCTGCATATGGCTAGCCAGTTATCCCAGCACCATTTATTGAATAGGTAGTCCTTTCCCCATTGCTTGCTTTTGTCAGATTTGTTGAAGATCAAATGATCATAGGTGTTTGGTCTTATTTCTGGGCTCTCTATTCTGTTCCATCAGTCTACGTGTCTTTTTTTGTGTCAGTACCATGCTATTTTGGTTATTGTAGACATGTAGTATAGTTTGAAGTCAGGTGGCATGATACCTCCAGCTTTGTTCTTTTTGCTTAGAATTACCTTGGCTATTCAGACTCTTTTTTGGTTTCATATGAATTTTAAAATAGTTTTTCCACACAAAGAAGCTGGCATAATAACCAGCTAACAGCACAATGACGGAATCAAATCACACATACCAATGCTAACCTTGAATGTAAATCCATTAAATGCCCCACTTAAAAGGTCCATAGTGGCAAGCTGGATAAAAAGCAAGACCCAGTGGTGGGTTTTCTTTAAGAGACCCATTCTACATGTAATGACACCCATAGGTTCAAAATAAAGGGATGTAGAAAAATCTACCAAGCAAATTGAAATCAGAAAAAAGCAAAAGTTGCAATCCTAATTTCAGACAAAACAGACTTTAAACAAAGATAAAAAGAGATAGCATGGCGAGAAATGCCAGATACAGGTGAAGGGGAGGAAAGCAGCAAATCACACTGCCACGTGTGTACCTATGCAACAATCTTGCATGTTCTTCACATGTACCCCAAAAGCTGAAATGCAATTAAAAAAAATTAGTCTCTAGTTTAAATCTACTCTTTTCTGGGTAAACATTCACCACTCAGGGGTATTCTTTTTTAACCTCTTCTTCCAGGCTTAGCTGGTTGAAGGATAACCTGCCTGTCCTCTTGGTGATAGAAGGGTGCTTGGTCCCCATCCTGTCTCCTGGGTCTTTGATAGGCTCTGACATGGTGCAACTGTTCTGCTCTCGTCCCTGGCATCTGGCCTGCACCCACTGCTACAGTTTTCAGCTAAAGAAACATCTGGCCTATTCTGTGATAGCTCTAGCTGCTGGTGTCTTCATGTGTTCATGTCTCTGATGCTGGTGGCCCCTTGCTTCCAGCTCTATCAGATGGTACATTTTTCAAGTGCCTTTTTGGGACTTTCTCCGCATCCTTTAGGCATTAGGAATTCCACAGAGGCAGAACCAGGGAGCTTCTGATTCCTAGTGCAGGTCCATCCAACAAGCTTGGGGGGAGATGGTGGACATCCTTCCTGCTTTCTCCCACAGCAGTTTCTGAGTCCATGGGAAGCCTAGGAATTCTCTCCTTGCCAACCAGGGCTTCTTATGAAGCAAGGGAGATCACTTTTCTCCCACCTTGCTATGCCTCTCTGTCATCTCTGCCTTACAGCTTGGTAGTGCTGTCATCAAGGCAGAGCTACTCCCCAGAGAAGCAAGGACAAGTCTCATGGCTTTGTGTCTTCTCAAACTTATCTTCTTATGATGTTCCAGTGATGCTCCACCCTCACCCTCTGGGGTTTTAGGTCATAGAAGACAGCCAGGCACATATGTCTCATCTCCTTTCCTTACCTTCTCTCCTCCAAAGCCCTACTTTTGGGGTCAAAAAACTATCTTTTTCTTTTCTTCCCATCTGAAAGGACTTTTCCCTATGTCATATTGTCCTCCTCCACAAGGTAATTTATTTGTTCATTTTCCTGACACCAGAATGGCAAAAGAAAACTGGAAAACCAGTCAGGAGTGGTGGCTCATGCCTGTAAGCCCAGCACTTTGGGAGGCCGAGGCAGGTGGATCAGTTGAGGTCAAGAGTTCGAGACCAGCCTGGCCAATATGGTAAAACCCCATTTCTACTAAAAACACAAAAAATTAGCCAGGCGTGGTAGTGGGTGCCTGTAATGCTGGCTACTAAGGAGGTTAAGACAGGAGATCGCTTGAACTGGGGAGGCGGAGGTTGCAACGAGCCAAGATAGTGCCATTGCACTCTAGCCTGGGCCACAAAAGTGAAACTCTGTCTTAAAAAATAAAAAGAAAGAAAGAAAACTAGAAAACCAAGCGGAACCCACTGGAAAGTATTTTTAGAAAACACCATAATCATTTCAAAAGAACTGAGCATATTGGAGACTGCTTGTTCTTAGAAATTTTGCAAACTAATCGGAGAGATAAGACAATATATAAAAAATAAAATAATACACAAGCTACTGCTGTACTGCAGATGCTATCATCTGTCCAGAGGCCAGCTCAGCTGGTTGGAGAGCTGAGCTATACAGAAGGCAGCAGGGAAGCCTGAATTAGCACCAGTGTGAAAGGCTAGGCTAACATCAGGAGTTGGTGGGAATCAGTAAGCTAGCAAAAGGCCTCCACAGAGCATTCTCGGCAGCATTATATTGGGTTGATTCTTTTTTTTCTTCCTGAGTTGTGCTACTGTGAGCAAAAAGCATTTTGGACAGACTGTCATTTTGCAAACTCATAGACTTGAACTGACTCTAGCCTTAATGGAAAATACCCCTTATTTATTCACATCTTACTTTCAGCTGAAATGTTAACAAGTACAGGACACATTCTTCACTAGTATTCCAGAAAGGAACTTCAACTGTCAAGGTCAATTTAGGCTTTTCCCTATAAGGAATGTCCTTGTACAAAGCTATGTGTCTATGACTTATATTCCAGTCACTCTTCCTTAGATATTTGTTAGTGTGGTAAAGGCAGTAACAGATATAAGCAAAGCAATTAGATTTTCTTACTTTGATGAGGTACATTAATTCTTCTGTTTGTCTTTATTTAATTCCATGAGTTAAATTAATATAATAGCAAAAGGGGGGAAAAAAAAAGGAAAAAAACATGTCTGTTTACACACATAGTATGCATATAATATGTATAATGTCTGTGCAAACATATAGCATAATTAATGTTGACATAAAATATATGTATATAGTTAAATATGTGTGCATCTATGGAAGAAAAAAATATATGTATATATACACATTGGGTCAATATAAAAGTACTGCAGTTCATAATGAGGTATAAGCTACAGACCCCCATTTGATACAAATGAAATGTTTCATGTCTTTGCACCTTTGCATAGAATTGCTTCCTTCAGCCTGAAATGTTCTTTGAATCCCCTTCACCTCTCAAACTCCTTAGTCTTCAAGAACCAGCTCAAGATTCACTTCTTCATTATGCTGTTATTGTGATAGATTTCACCAAATTATTTCCTTTTTGGGTGGGGTAGATGGAGTCTCACTCTGTTGCCCAGGCTGGAGTACAGTGATGCAGTCTCGGCTCACTGCAACCTCTGCCTCCTGGATTCAAGCAATTCTCCTACCTCAGTCTCCTGAGTAGCTGGAATAACAGGTGCTTGCCACCACGCCTGGCTAATTGGTTGTATTTGTAGTATAGACAGGGTTACACCATGTTGGTCAGGCTGATCTTAAAGTCCTGACCTCATGATCCACCCACCTCAGCCTCCCAAAGTGGTGGGATTACAGGCATGAGCCACCGTGCCCGGCCACTAAATTATTTCTTATATGTATGCTTCTATTATTGTATATTCCTGTCTCCTCTCCTAGACAATGAGCTCTTTGAGTATAAGAACTGGGTCTCATTCATGTTTGCTTTGCCCCAGACCTTAGCCCTCAGGCACATACTAAGCACTCAATAAACATTATATGAATGAGTAAATGCAGTCCTTGAATAATAATTAAGACTTTGATGTGAAGGAACATAAAGCCCTCTCCTAACCAAGATTGGGGAGGGACCTTGAGCAAGGCTGGAAACTTTTTCTAAGGCAGAGAGAAGTTAAAGGACATCAGCCTGCTTGGGGAAGGTATTTGGAGGATAGAGACCACCTACCTGGGTGACATGGAGTGATATCGTATGAATACCTTTTATATCTAGGCCTTTGCAAACTAACATGATACAATGTTTACTTTTCTAAAGCTAGAAAACCCTCTTTAGGGTCAAGCTCTTTGAAAGTTGGATATGCAGGCAGTGACTTTGGAGATGGACATTCTCCACTTACCACATGACCTCGGCAGGCCATATCACTTTTCTGGAACTCAGTTTCATCCTTTGTAAGGAGGGATTGGGGAAGAGAACAGTGCCTACCTTGCCAGGTGAGACGGAAATGAGAAATTTCACTAATGTGCTGTGTGTAACGTATTATTGAGAGTCAGGGCGTGGTAGGGAAAACTTCAACTATTTCCAAGTATTTAGACCAGAGGAAATTTAATGCAGGGAATTTCTTAAATAGGGGGTGGGAGAACTGAAAGCAAAGAGGTACTGTGAGCAAATCCAGAGATCAGCCATTGCAAGAACCCACTGCTGTTTCTACGCTGCAGAGATAAAGGGAGGGAATGGTGTTACTGAGACCAAGAGCTGAGGTGACCCAAAAAAAGATGAAATCATGTCCAGCGGGAACTGGGATCATGGAGGAGATGTGGCTATTGCTGGGAAGACACCCGCACCTAAGGCAGAAAGGAGAGAGAGAAACAGCTGGGTTTCTTTTCCCCCTGCCCTCCCGTCTCCCACCACCACAAGCCACTATCTGAACCCAGGACTCAGCCACTTTGCAGTAGAAGGCAAAGCAGGGCCCGGGCGTGGTGGCTTACGCCTGTAATCCCAGCACTTTGGGAGGCCAAGACGGGTGGATCACGAGGTCAGGAGTTCGAGACCAGCTTGAGCAACATGGTAAAACCCTGTCTCTACTAAAAATACAAAAATTAGCCTGGCATGGTGGCACATGCCTGTAATCCCAGCTACTTAGGAGGCTGAGGCAGGAGAATCACTTCAACCTGGGAGGCAGAGGTTGCAGTGAGCAGAGATTGGCCCATTGCACTCCGGCCTGGGTGACAGAGTGAGACTCCATCTCAAAAGAAGGCAAAGCAGGAGAGTAGAGAAAATAAATCTCAAAACAAACACACAATTCATTTACACAATCAGATAGAGTTAGTTTTGTCCATGAGGGACACAAAATTCAAATAACTATGGCTAAATAAGGAAGAAGCTCATGTTTCTGGTCTGTAAAAGCCCAGGTAGGTGATTTAGGTCTGTTATGGCACTTTATCCCTCAGAAGCCCAGGCATCTTCCATCTTGATACTCCTTTATGTGTGGCCTTGAGCTCATGGTCCCAAATGGGGCATCTGTGTTTCAGGAGGCAGATGGTAAAATGGACAAAGAAGAAAAAAAGAGAGAGAGAGGAGCACATAGACTTTGTCTGGTAAAGCTATGGTTTTAAAGCTGTGGGTCATGACTTACCAGTGGGTTGACAAGTCAACATGATGGGTAACTTCAATAAATGAAATGGAATAGAATAGAAAGTATTAGAGTGCACCACTGAGTAAAGATATTTCTATGTACAACTTTTGTTTCAGAAATGTATGAGTGTATAAGTGATAAATATGTAATCTAAATGTATTTCCTATGGTTGAAATGCTGACCAAAGAGTTCAAAGCCACTGTTAGAAAGTTCCTGGAAACGACTCCACTTCTACTTCATCCCACTGGCCAGAACTTAGTCACGTGACTGTGTGAACTTGTAAGAAGAGCTGGGAAATGTACCCTTTATGACAGAGAGCCATTTGTCTGACTAAAAATTAACGATTTTATTAGTATAAAAAAAAGAGAGTGGCCAGACACGGTGGTTCACACCTATAATCCCAGCACTTTGGGAGGCTCAGGAGGGCAGATCACAAGGTCAGGAGATAGAGACCATCCTGGCCAACATAGTGAAACTCCATCTCTACTAAAAATATAAAAATTAGCTGGGTGTGGTTGTGTGTGCCTGTAATTCCAGCTACTCGGGAGGCTGAAGCAGGAGAATCGCTCAAACCAGGGAGATGGAGGTTGCAGTGAGCTGAGATAGCACCACTGCACTCCAGCCTGGTGACAGAGGGAGACTGCATCTCACAAAAAGGAAGAGAGTTTTCATATTCAATGGTAAGAAGGAGTCTCAGCCACATCCACAGGCATTGTTATCACTGTCTGTTGTTATTGTTACTATTGGTGGTTATTATTGACAGAAAGCCATCCCACTTAGGGGGTGACTTTTGCCAGTTTAACACAGTGATGACAAGTTTGGTGTCTGAATCCACACAGTCTGTGTGTGAATCCTACTTGGCCCTTAAACTTTCTCATCTCTAAAATGGGGACAATAATTGTGTCTTCCAAGTTTTTGGAAGGACTCAATGGGGATGAGAGTGGAGGAGACACGTGGTATCTATGTGAGTGTTCAGTGACCCTGGGTGTAGATGTCAGCACCGGAGCCCAGAGGCAGGGCACGTGGGAGGGTAGCAGTGGGAAGGCATGCTGTGTCCAGCCAATGTCCATTCTGATGCTGAAGCAGTTGTTGAATATATGCTAATCACCTCTGCTCCATAGCGGCAGACAAGACCTGGGCCAGGATTGGGATGCCAGCCAGCAATGAGGAACAGTGGACAACGACAGAACATGCTGCAACTTTTGAGGGTGAAAGTTGAGGGGCACTGAGTGCATCTTTCAGGGTTCAACCAAGTTTGGAGTAATAATAACTGCAGTATTTGGCATACAGTGGGCCCTAGAATTTGCTGGCTGAATGAATGAATGACCAAAGTCGAATTGTGAAAAAATACCTTTTTGACTACAACATAAACTTATTTTTTTCCCTGTTGCTGATGTGATGTGGAAAACACAGAGATAATATAAAGAAGAAACCACATTTAAGCTGAGTGCATTTTTAAATATAAAATTATTGTCACACTCTTTTATTAAAAATACATAACTTTTTCTTCCACCTTCTGTATGTTATGATTACTCTTGTAACACTAATTAAACACCCGCCATGTGCTAAGTGGTAAACAGAACATGTGAATAATGGTGTTTGTGCTCTCATGGTGATGGGCAGAGAAACTGGGGAGAAAACTCCACAGGAAGGATGAAGGTGAATGTGATATTTTCATATTAATCATATTGGCATAGTGTTTTCATGGAAAGTTGTGAAACATCCTTATTTGGACATATGAAAAAAAGACAAGCCACACTTACTGGCAACAGAGAAAGTAGATGGCTTGTCTAAGTTTCTTTTTCATCTCCAAGGAGTATCATGTGCCTAAACCAGAGGTTACTTTAGGCAGAACACGTGTTCCACATGGCCGGTGAATGCATTTGTTTTACCTGCCTGGTCCCAGTCAGTATTTAATGTGATATTTCTGCAAACATATAATAGTCTCCCGAATGTATTCATTTATGAATTCATGAATTCATTCATCCATCCATGTATTCATTTTTATTCATTCTTGTATTCATCAATTCAGTAAATGCTTATAAAGTTCCTACTATGCGCCATATGCTACTGAGAAGTAAAATATTAAAAGACTAAATACAAATTGCTTTTCCCCTAAAAGGAATGTCTGCCCTCTGAGAAAGACAGTCAAGAGCTACCAACTGCAGTACAGGCAGATAAAGGCTATGACTGGCACAGGGGGCATCATGGGAGCATCAGAAAGAGGCTTCTACCTCCACCTGAGTAGAGAGCAGAGTGGTCAAGAAAAGTTCCCTAGAGGGAGGTAATTCCAACTGAATCTTCAAAATTAAGAATGCTTCAGCTAGGTAGCAAGGTAAGAAAAGACATTCCAAGGAGAGCCAAGGCAGGGAAGTGTAGCACCAGGGGGTCATAGTCAGAGATCCTAGTAGCTCATTTTGGCTGGTGCACAGGATGTGGGTGCATGCTGGAGGAGGGTGTTGGGGAACAGAGAGATGCCTGTAGGTCCAGATCATGCAAATCCTTGTGTGCTTAAGAATTTCCATTTTGTCCTAGAGATTATGTGGATCATTGATAAATAAATACAGGCAAAATGAAATGAGTTAGTCAGGCTCAAGAAAAGAGCATTCATGGATGATTAAAAAAAAAATCTCAACTTTTATTTTAGATTTAGGGGATTACATGTGCAGGTTTGTTATAAGGGTATGTTGTGTGATGCTGGAGTATGGATGATCCTGTGACCCAGGTAGTGAGCATAGTACCCAGTGGGTATTTTTTTTTTTTTTTGAGACGGAGTCTTGCTCTGTCGCCCATGCTGGAGTGCAGTGGCACGATCTTGGCTCACTGCAACCTCCGCCTCCCAGTTTCAAGCGATTCTCCTGCCTCAGTCTCCTAAGTGGCTGAGACTATAGGCAGGCACCACTACACCCAGCCAATTTTTGTGTTTTTAGTAGAGACGGGGTTTCACCATGCCAGCCAGGATGGTCTCAATCTCGTGATCCACCTGCCTCGGACTCCCAAAGTGCTGGGATTACAGGCCTGAGCCACCATGCCCAGCCCCCAGTGTGTTGCTTTACAGCTCACAGGGCCCCTTTGCTCCCTGCTCTAGTAGCCCTTAGTGTCTATTGTAAGAATGACTTTTTTATTTCAACCCTGACGTGCTCAAGTTGCCCTTGTGTGTCCCCACCTCTAAAGGTGGTCAGGCAGGAAGTAGGTCTGCCCGTCAGTGCTGTGAGCTGAGGGGAAGAATACCAATGTTAAGATGCCTCATGCCTGAGAGTGACTAATCTAAATGTGTCAGACATGACACTGAAGTAGTGGGTCCAACATGTCTCATCAAACCCAAGGCACTGAAGGAGAGACTCTGGGGTCAAGAGTGAACTGAAATGAGCCAGGGAAAACTGGAGATGGCAGGTGGAATGAGAGGTCTTCTGGACTTGTTCTGGAGATTTCCGTTGCATGTTTTTAGTACCGCACTAGCAAAGGCTTGCTTGGGCGCTTAAGGGTTCTTGGCCCCTGGGACTGTAGGGTAACGTTGCAATGCTCAGTACACACACCCATTGCAGTAAGAATTCTGGAATTCTCCACTGTTGTGGGGACATCAGTACAACAGGAACACTGACCTGAAAATGCCTAGCACAGTGTCTGCCTCCTATAAAATTCCTCACTTGCAGTTACTTGTTCTTGCAATTACTAGTTCAGTATCTGTCCTTGCCACCAAGCTGTAAGCGCCAAAGGAAGAGGAATGTGCCTGCTACATCTCTGCTTTCTAGTGTATAGCCAAGTCTCTGGTGTGACTGAATGATAAACAATTTTAAAATCTGAGGCCGGGTGTAGTGGCTCATGCCTGTAATCCTAGCACTTTGGGAGGCTGAAGCAGGTGGATCATCTGAGGTCGGTAGTTCAAGACCAGCCTGGCCAATGTGGCAAAACCCCATCTCTACTAAAAATGCAAAAATTATCAAGGCATGGTGGCAGGCGCCTATAATCCCAGCTACTTGGGAGGCTGAGGCAGGAGAATTACTTGAACCCAGGGGGAGGAGGTTGCAGTGACCCAGGATCACGCCTCTTCACTCCAGCCTGGGCGACAGAGCGAGACTCCGTCTCAAAATAAAATAAAACAAAAATAAAATCTGAATCTGTTTTGCCTCATTAACCACTAAGATATTTATGTACTAATTCAGGGTCAAATCAGTTGGATGACATTGATAAAATATAACATTTATACCATTAGTGTTTCTGATCCTTCAGAACATTTTGTGGTTAAGTTCCTCTATTTTGGCTTTTATACAGGCGTGTTTTGATAGCCCAACTTTTCTGAGCAATAGTTTCCACCCTTGTAAGATAGATTTGATTATAATATCTAAACTGTTATAATGAGTCAGGATAGTACTGTAACTAAGAATGATAACCTGGATTTAAATAATGACACCAACACATATTACTTCTGAAACCTTGGGCAAAAAACTCAATCTTGTGAAACCTCAGTTTCCTTATCTGTAAAGTGGGGATGATTATATCTACTTAATATGTTCTCTGCAAAAATAAAATAATTTGTTTAAAACACTTAATATATATAGTTCCTGGAACCTAGTGAGAGCACAATACATGTTAGCTATTATTATTATGACTTAGAGTTTTAAGGATTGAATGAGATCATTTCATTTAAAACATACAGCACCATGCCTAGAACCTAGTAAGAACTCAGAAAGGTGTAGTGCAGTGGCATGATCTTGGCTCACTGCAACCTATAGATAACTATTAATATTAGCTATCAATATTATTTCCATATATAATCATTGTTGTCTGTGTTTTGTTTTGTTCAGTTTTTTGAGACAGGGTCTTGCTCTGTCACCCAGACTGGAGTATAGTGGTACAATCTCAGCGCACCGCAGCCTCGACCTCCGAGGTTCAAGCAATACTCACCTCAGCCTCCAGAGTGTCTGGGACTACAAGGCATGCACTACCACACCTGACTAATTCTGCTTATTTTTTGTAAAGATAAGATCTCACTATGTTGCCCAGGCTGGTCTCGAACTCCTGGGCTCCAGGGATCCTCCTGCCTTGGCCTTCCAAAGTGCTGGGATCACAGGCATGAGCCACCACATCTGGCCTGCCTGTGCAATTTATTTGCTTTGTTCCATCTCTTGTATTACAGCCTCAATAAGTGGTTAAAATCTCTTATTGCTAATTCACTTGGTATATTTCTAAGTCTTGTCTCCCTACCAGTGAGTGAGTGCCACAATTTTCCATGGGTTTCTTGCATTTTTGCATGCCTTGTGGGCAAGATGTTAACGGCTCTTTTGTTCTGGACTATATTTTCAAAGATTTCTGTTTACTGAACAGCCTTGGCAGGTAGAGATAATGTCTCTCTTTAGAGCAAAGGGAAAATGTGCTTTCTGTTCAATATATTAAATATATCTCCTTCTGGGGCAAAGGGTAGTTTTCTTTGCATTTCATCATAAAAGATTTGGGTTATCTAAGCTTGGGGTTTCTCTCTTTCAGTGCTACCTGTTGTATGCAGGTGGTCACCTGGCCCTCTTCATATTGCCCTGTGGAAATTGGGTCTTGGAGGACTGGCACAAATGCTGACATTCTGGCTACCACTATTGCTCTGAGCAATAAAACCCTTTGTCTCTAACTCAGGAGTCTCATGTCTTCTGCCAGCATCATGAGGCTGTGGCAGCTTGACTTGCTGGCTTGCAAATAGAGTAAAGCCTCAGACCTTTTGCAGTTCCTGAGAGTGAAAGCAGTTATTTGAAGGAAGAGCATTCAAGACATAGGGAATAGCAAGCGGAAAGGCCATGAGGCATTTGTTGTATGTGATATTCTCTGTCTTGATTCTCTGTCGTTTCCAATAACTATAAAGTTCTTAAGGATAGCCAATCATATTCATCTTTATATCTCTAGCACTCAGCAAAATCATTGGCATATAGCAAATGCTCAGTAAATGTTTGTTGAAATTAACAGGAAAAAATAGTTGCTGCTTTGGAAATAAGCATGTTTCTTGGGCAGCAATTCATGGGGTGCCAATTAATATAATTTCTTTTTTTTTATTATTCAGAGAGAGGCACATGATAGAGTTGCAAAATAATTGAGTTAGGAGTAAAACAGACCCCAGCTCTGCTGTTTCTGAGCCTCAGTTTCCCTGTGTATAATATTGCAATGATCTTGTCTTCCCTATTTTGATGCTTAAATGATAGAACATAGGAAACATACTAAGAGATATAAGAAATGAGGCCAAGCGTGGTGGCTCATGCTTATAATCCCAGCACTTTGAGAGGCTGAGGCAGGTGGATCACCTGAGGTCAGGAGTTTGAGACCAACCTGGCCAACATGGTGAAACCCTGTCTCTATCGAAAATACAAAAATTAACCAGGCATGGTGGCATGCCTGTAGTCCTAGCTATGAGGCAGGAGAATTGCTTGAACCTGGGAAGCAGTGGTTGCAGTGAGCCAAAATGCCACCATTGCACTCCAGCCTTGCTGATAGAGCAAGACTCCATCTCAAGAAAAAAAAAAAAGGAATAATATGTTGTGTGTCATATACAGCACCTGAACATAGAAGGGTCTTAGTAACTTGTATCTATTACTGTTATTCAACCTTTACTAGCTCCCAATTTGAAGGGAAATGGGAAATCTGAAGATTTTTTAAATCACCAAGAGGAGTACGAAAAACAGAGAGAATCTGTGTTCTATGATCCAGTCTAGACCATTAGCCATTTCCATTTACTTAACAATAAGTCACCGGGCATGATGGCTCATGCTTGTAATCCCAGCACTTTGGGAAGCTGAGGTGGGAGGATCATTTGAGCCAGGGAATTCAAGGCTGCAGTGAGTCATGAATGCACCACTGCACACCAGCCTGGGTGACAGAGGGAGACCATGCCTCAAAAAAGGCATTTTTAAAATTTAAAATTAAAAAATAATAATGATAACTGTAAGTCACACTGGCTGAGATTTGTAGTCTGGTAGAAATTAACAAGTGAGTGCTAATTTCTGCCCTTGGAGTTGGTTACCAGTTCTATTCTCCTGAGCTCCCTGAGTTCACAGGTTTAATATAGTTTGCAGCCAGTTATTGTTTTGTTTATTTTATTTTTGTGTGTTTATATATTTTTTGAGACAGAGTCTCACTCTGTCACCCAGGTTGGAGTACAGTGGCATGATCTTGGCTCACTGCAACCTCTGCCCCCCAGGTTCAAGCAATTCTCCCACCTCAGTCTCTCAGGTAGCTGGGATTATAGGGGCTTGCCATTACGCCCAGCTAATTTTTGTATTTTTAGTAGAGATTGGGCTTCACCATGTTGGCCAGGCTGGTCTTGAACCCCTGACCCCAAGTGATCTGCCCGCCTCAGCCTCCCAAAGTGCTGAGATTGCAAGCATAAGCCCGGCCCAGTTACTGTTTTGAATGGGATACCTGCCTGTAGCATTAGGCTGAGAATTTGTTGTTAACTTGAGTCTTATGTCCACCAGCATGTAAAGGGAATTGTGGTAGCTTGGGAACTTCTGGAAATCTGACCAAGAATTCCTCAAAACAGTCTGACATGGAGTTTTTCTGTGATGAAGATCTTGGACAACGGGTATCATGCGGTAGTCTATCAGTGAAGAAGCTTTATACTCCCCCAAATATGGAAGAGCAACCAGTTTGATGAAGACTCTTGGTTATTCTCTTTTTTTTTCTGAGATGGAGTCTCACTCTGTCACCAGGCTGGGGTGCAGTGGTGCGATCTCAGCTCACTGCAACCTGACTGCCTGGTTCAAGCGATTCTCTTGCCTTGGCCTCCCGAGTAGTTGGGATTACAGGAATGGGCCACCACACCCAGCTAATTTTTGTATTTTTAGTAGAGACGGAGTTTCACTATGTTGGCCAGGATGGTCTTGATCTCCTGACCTCATGATCCATCCGCCTCAGCCTCCCGAAGTGCTGGGATTACAGGTGTGAGCCACCGCGCCCGGTCAACTCTTGGTTATTCTTTAGCAGTCAAGGAGCAAAATTGTTATTGCAGCTCATTGCATCAGAGTTAATGATTCATGGATTTTCCTAATTTCCCCCCCAGTTATTTGGGTCAACAATTCTCAGGTTTCTACTCTGGGTCTAGAACTGTGCTAGACTCTGTGGCAGTGAATAAAGCAGACAGTTCCTAATAGGTCATTCCTCTGTAGGTGGTTGATAGAACACACCGCGAGAAACATTAAGATGGAGAAAACAGACTTGCAAATGGACAATTGCAATGTTAAGTGCTGGAGCTTCTGGAGAGGAAGCAGATAATGAACAAGTGTCCAACACACTCATAAGCAAGGGGTAGAGGAGTACTCTGCGGAGAAGATAAAATTATCATACAAGTTTCATGGTGATCTATGGTCTTCTCGGGACAGTTGTGACCCACTTACCAGTCTTTTCATTATTTTGTAGTTCAAACAGCTGCACAGTCAATAGTGTCCCCTCTGTATAGAAGAGATGATTTAACTTATCTATAGAGTTACATCAAGACAAAAGACAGAAGAAAGGGTCTATTATTAATAGAACATGTAGACTGGATTTGGAATGAGAAAGTTCTGAAATCAAGTCAGTTATGGCTCTTGGCAACAGTCTCTGTTACAGGCCATAGGTTCTATGTACTCCACTCTCCCATCTCTGATTGGCTTTCTTAGCTCATTCCTGGGGTTTTCTCCTTCACAGCTTCAGCTTGTAGAGTCACACCACTATTTATTGGGTGTGTCTATGTACCGGTTGCAAAGTGTTTTATGTGCCTTTTCACAAAAACGTTAAGTAGCATTATTTTTATTGCACAGATGAAGCAACTGAGGCTGAGCAGTTAAGTCTTACAGAGACGACAGCTAAAGAAGTATTGTCCTTGGGATCCAAACCCAGGTTTTGTCCAAGATTCACACTCTCAGCTTTGCTATATGACTATGTATGTCTGTATGTGTATATACATATACACACACATGCATATCCATATATATGTATGCACGTACATATACATATATGTGTATGTGCGTACATATACATATATGGCCATCTAATAGCTATATTTATTCTGTATCTATATCTGTGTACATATATATGTATACAGAGATGTATACATACATATGTGTGTGTATCAGGGAATATAGAATCATGTATGTACAACTGTGTATGTATGTGTGTGTGTGTGTGTGTATATGCCTATATATTTCCTGCTATATACATTATGAGATTCATGGTGCCTATGGTCCCCTCTCATGTTCTTGTAGTTTTAACTACCACTTCTAACTGCTTTTTCCTCAATATTTCCTAACTAAAATTTTTGAGAATGAAGACTTTTCCCAGTTAATATTTCTGCCATGCCTTAGGTGCTATAGATTGGTTACCTTAATGTCACATAGCTACCCTGGTCCCACCAGTTGCCTCCCGGGGAAAGAATCAACTACTACTTAGCAGAGGTTGATGGGTAGGACAATTTCACTTATATGGATGAGGAACGTTAAGGATTAGCAGCTTATCACAAAACAAGCTTTTATTGGTCTATCATGTACCAGTACACATGTGGGTAAATGTTCTCTCTGACATCAGACTAATAACTCAGAGCTTTTGGTTTGGTATTTGAAGACCCAGGTTTGGATACTTACAACACCAAGTAAAAGTTGTATTAACTTGGGCAAATAACTTTATTTTTTTTGAGGCTTTTCTCCACTGGCAATGTAGGAATAGCCACATGTTCCTTTCTGGGTACTGAGAACCTCCTGGCTATAGACACTGGGCTAAATAGAGCTCCAGGATACATGAGTTACCATCCTGGGGAGCTTGCTTGCAGTCTAGCAGTGG
The DNA here is from genome assembly GCA_963573385.1 of Cacajao melanocephalus. Taxonomy (NCBI): domain Eukaryota; kingdom Metazoa; phylum Chordata; class Mammalia; order Primates; family Pitheciidae; genus Cacajao; species Cacajao melanocephalus. The sequence goes on from CAUYLG010055664.1 coordinate 18,559, forward strand.
TTCATAAAACTAATGTAGGGTGGGGGAAGGCTGTCTATAAAATGCATATTCCAGGACCCACCCCTACCTCCAAAGATTCTGCTTTAGTAGACCTGGAATAGAGCACAGGATTTGCAGTTTATTAAGAGTGTCCTGAGGCTACTGTGTTTGGTGGATCACACTTTGCAAAACAGGGTGGAGAAATCAAGGCTTTCAAGTGGACAACCACAATGCTGCTTGTTAAGTGCTGGGGGGACATTAAGTGCTGAGAGAAGAATCAAGAGCTTTGGAGCACCAAAGGGGGAGCAGTAAACTCTGTGGGGGTAGATGTCACAGAAATGACATCTCAGCTGAATAGGGGACCTAACAAGTGGAGAGAAGGAGGAGGCTTTTGTGGCTGCCAGAAAGGTGTTTTCTGGGGGCAGTGAGGCAACTGAGGGGTACAATGGCTACAATAAAGCCAGAAGAGCCAAAAGGCCAGACCACAAAGGGCTTTCTTTGTTAAGTTTACTTCTCTGTGATGGGGCATCAGAAATGTTTAGATTAGTGAATGACAAGTTGAGATTTGACTTTTAGAAAGCTGATTTTGACTTTTATGTGGAGAACAGAATGAGGGGGAACAGACAGACTGCATGGAGACCCATGAGGAGACTGGTGATAATACAGGCAAGCTGCGATAAGGAAGTGAAATCAGGCCATGGGCTGCAGATGGAGAGCAGGGGATGGATACGGGAGTTATGTCGGGAGCTGGGGTGGATGGAGAGTCGGTACCTAGCTTGCAGAGTTGGTGACATCCATCTAGATTTGCAGCCAGATACGGATTTAGGTGGAACACAGGACAAAGCAGTAATGAGTTTTCATTCAGGTATATCTAGTAGAGAAGCCAGGAAATAGCTAGAAAAATGGAGATCCAGGTTGAGCTTTATTTAGAAGTATGCCAAACTCTGGTGTTTTGGTAATAATTGAAAGCATAGGTGTGGTTGACAGTCCTCAAAAAGAATCTTAGAGTGAAAAAACGGTGTCATTGTATTAGAATCCCAAGAAACAGGACCTCAAGAAATACCAACATGTAAAAGATGGGCAATAAATGCCTATTGTGAAGGCATTTCAGAGGGTGTTTAGAGATGTGTGACACCTTGGTGATGGTAACCTTGGAGAATCTAATACAAAAAAATTAATAATGCTAGCTGTCATTATTATTTTTGTTCTTTACTTTTCCACTTATCACATGGACTAATGTTTTGTCTTGCTGAGTATCATGTCAAAGATACAATTTAAAAAAAAACAGGATTTAAACAATCATCTTTCTAACAAATGTCAGCTCATCTTGAGGAATAGAAGACAAACAGGTAGGTTTTTATCCTATTACTAACTCAAGAATCATTTTTCCAGTACTATCACGTGCTTGTGTGGATGATGTGGAGGTGAAGGGATTAGTCCCCATGCTCATCATGCTTGCCTCAGTATGTAAAACAAACATCACAGGCCAGGCTCGGTGGTTCACTCCTGTAATCCCAACATTTTGGGAGACTGAGGCAGGTGGATCACCTGAGGTCAGGAGTTCAAGACCAGCCTGGCCAACATGGTGAAACCCTGTCTCTACAAAAAATATAAAAATTAGCAGAGCATGGTGACGCATGCCTGTAATCCCAGCTACTCAGGTGGCTGAGGCAGTAGAATCTCTTGAACTGGGGAGGCAGAGGTTGCGGTGAGCCGAGATGGCTCCACTGCACTTCAGCCTGGGCGACAGAGTGAGACTCCGTCTCAAAAAAAAAAAAAAAAAAAAAAAAAGTTACAAAATGAAAACATAATATTGCAAGGACAAAACGGATTGGGGAATTGAGAATAGATAAGTGATCACGAGGTAAAAATGGGCCAGGGAGAGTCTACAAGATGAGTTTTTAATACAATACAGTCAAAGAGGTAAAACAGAAGATTTTGCTGTAAAATATAAAGAGACTAAATCCAGCTTCTAGTCGTGCTACCACCTCTGCTAGGTAGCCCTGGACTAGTCCTTTAACCTTCCAGTGTTGTTCTCCTGGAAACTGCAAGCAGCGACCTCACAGGGCTTGGAAGGGAAGAGTGGCTGTTCTTCACACACACACCCGGTTGACTTGTTTCAGGTGCTTCCAACAGGTGATTACTCAGCGAGCCTGAGCCAGGAGTCAGGGACAAACAGGAAGGTCAACCTTGCCTCTCCAAGCTTGGGAGAACAGGTGTGTGTGCAGTGGACTCTGGTTCAGTCGTTCTTTTTCTTTTTTCTTGCTTTTGATGGAATCATGTGGTTCATTTCCAAAGAGAGAACTCTGTCGTGTTTGAGCAAGGGCCTTGGAGTAAGACATAGGCTTAAATTCTGGATTTGTTTCTTATCCCCTGGGTGACCTTCGCCAATTTATTCCACCTCTCTAAGCCTCTGTCTTTGTTACCTAAAAAACTGGGATAAAGATACGTACCTCCTATGGCTTGTCGCGGAGATTAAAAGATACTGTGCACACCCATGAGCCCAGGGCCAGGCACACGGTGGCTGGTTGCAACAGACATCTGTGGGTGGAACGCGGGCTAGCCATCGTGATGGATAACATCGAGGAGAGGGAGTGGACCCACACATGGCAGTCCTCTTCTTCCCCAACCGCTGCCAGGCAGCCAGCCAGCCAGCGTCCTAGAACTTAAAGGGACTGTCGATGGGTGGAAACTGGGCCGGGTGGGAACCCGGGCTCCCTGGCGCAGGCGGAGGCGCGGAGTGCTGGCGCGGGTCTTCGTCTCCCGCCAAGAGAAGGTCCGCGGGCTCCAGGTCCCCGAGCAGGAGAGGCTGGTCCCCGGCCCCCAGCGTCCCGGGGGGCAGGTTCTGAGGCGGGAGCCAGGGAGAGAGGAGGGGCAACCGGGGGAATTTCCCCGCCTCTCTCGCTGGTTCCATAAATCACCGCAGCCGCCGCGGCGGCCGAGCCGGGAAGTGCACGGAGCCGGAGCGCAGCGTGGTGGCACCAGACGCCTCCCTTTCCCCGCCGCTTGCTTTCTTTCTTTCAGTTGTGTGGGTTTGTGAAGCCTCCCCTTTCCCTGCGCGCTCCGCTCGGGTGGCTGCCCCAGCCTCGCAGCCCGGCCGCCGCTCCTCCTCCCCCGGGGGCCGCCGCCCGCCCTCGCCGCCGCCCGCCCTCGCCGCCGCCTGCTCGCTGCGCCGGGACTCGCAGGAAGCGAGAGCTGCGCGACTCGGCTCGGGCTCCGACTCCGACTGTCAGCCCGGCGGCCCGCGCCACCCCGGCCTGCGGTCGCCTGGACTCTCGGAGACGCCCTCTGCGCCGTAGAGGCTGAGTGGGCGCCGGGCTCCCGGGACAGCTCGGGCGGCCGCTTCCTCCCCCGCCCGCCGCAGAGCTCCGCGATGGTGGCCGCCCGCGCTCCCGCGCTGTAGCCGGGCGCCCCCTAAGTTTGGGAGCCGCCGCCACCGCGGCGCGGAGCCGAACCTGCTGGAGAGGAAGAAAGTTTTTCGGGGTGCTCCGAGCGGGCCCTGGGCGCACCTCCCGCGGCCCCCTCCCCGCTTCCCCGCGCCCGAAGCCCGTCGGCAGGGAGTCGGGGGAGGCAGCATGGCCCGCCAGCGGGAAGAGGAGACGGCGGGGGCGGCCGCCCTGGCCCGCCGTGGTCCCGGCTTGTCTGGCCGCGCCGGGGCCCGGGCGCGGCGGCCGCCCCTCAGGCTGCTCTGCTTGGTCGCGTGCTGGCTCCTGGGCGCCGGGGCCGAAGCCGAGTTCTCCATCCTGGACGAGGCGCAAGTTCTGGCCAGCCAGATGCGGAGATTGGCGGCCGAGGAGCTGGGGGTCGTCACCATGCAGGTAAGTGGCCCCCGAGCTGGGCAGGCATCCCGCCTTTCTCCTTTGCGCAAAGCCCCATCCCACTCCCCAGTACAAGTCCCCTGGACTCTGTGCATCGGCTCCTTGCATGCACGGAGCCCCGTTTCCCGTCGGACCCCGCTGTCCTCTGCACAGACCCCCGACGATACACCAATTCTTCTTCCACGCACTCGTCTACCCGTCCCTTTCACCTCTGCAGAATCCCCTGCCCTCTGCACTGAACCCACTTGACCCCGCACAGCCCCGTCTCTTCCGAGCACTGGCTCCTTCATCTCGTCCAGGATTCTCTGGTTTCCTCGTACCTCTTCTCCAATTTGCACATATTTCCCTTGTAGGCTTGTTTTCACCCTGCCACCCCTACAAACTCCCCTTCCCTCTTTGTGTCCCCATCCCAGGGCAGCCAGCCCCGCCTGGCTCCGACGATTTTCCAAAGTCCCCACCCCTACCCCTTTGACCGCGTCCTCGCGTCCCCCCGACCGAGGCGCACCGATAGGCGCCAGGAGGGAAGGCGCCGCGGCTTAGGCAGCTGCTCCAGGGACACCTAGGTCCCGGCGGAGAGCGGCCCTCGGAGTAGGCTCCGCGCTCCCTTCCCTGCCCGGGAGCATGGGGGAGGGGCTGGCCTGGTAGATTGCGAGTAGACTCCCGAATCTAATCCTGCTGTAGGACTCTTTTTGTTGCATTCCGCGTTTTCTGCTGTGGTTTGCGTGCTGTCTGCTGTATGATTTTTGTTTCGTGTGTACCTTTTTGGTGTAAGGAAAGAAGAAGCAAAGTGAATAAGATTCCCATTTCTCCAGGTTGTTTATCTTGTCCGTACTCCTCGGGAGAGGAAAGGGGACTGACAGAAAAACTGCCCGCCGCTAGTAAGGAATCCTGATGATGTTACTCACGACCAACTGTAGTAAAAATTGCCGAACACAACCATCTGGAGATTCTGTCCCGCTGTTATTTTAATCCACTTGGCTGTAAAGGTCCACTAGATTAGGAGAAGTTGAGATGACATTCCCAGCCTGAAACCTTTGCTATAACATTTTTAGGTAAATAAACACCATTCTCTTATACATTCTAACAATCATGGTGATGAATGCGGTCTTTGAAAGATCGAAGTTTCCAAGAATGCGTTCTTGGAATAGGTTTCTGATTTCCATCCTACTGTGATCACTTCTTCCACCTCCCACCGGGAGAGGTGTTTTGAGTCGCTTTTGGGATTTAGGTTTCTTACCTCCTTTCTTCTTATTCCTCCTCTGCTTCCTCCTCCTCCTCTTCTCTTCTCTTTTTTCTTCTCCATCCTCCTCCTCTTCACCTTCTCTTTCTTCTTTCTTCCTTCTTCCTCTTCATCCACTTTCTTTTTGTTCTCCTTCTTGTTTTCTTCCTTCTTCTTCTTCCCATTTCCCCACCCCAGTTTCCTCCCAAGAGGTTGCAGTTTTCCTAAGGCAAGTTCCACAGACCTTTTAAGACCATTGGGATTTTTTTTTTTTTAGGGTGACATGAGATTGAGGAGTGGATAGGTTTTGAAAGGTAATTTTGCGTTTATTTGCCGACACCCGGCCCTGAAGTGCAAGGGAGTTGGGTTTTCTTGATTTGCATAATAATAGATAAGCTTTTAAGATTCATCAGCTGTGCCAATCTTTCGGGTTCAGATTCAGTTGTAATTTTTTCCATATGCGTTTTCTGATTTCTGATTATTGCTGAGTTCCTAGGAGTGAAGTGACATTTAGAAAAGATAGAAAACTAGAATTAAAAAAAATAGTGGTGAATGTTTCCATTCAGAGCACAAACAGAATTGTATTTTTGCACTGAGGCACCTCTTTTAATAAAGAAAACAATATATTGGAGTTGTGGACTCTGCTTGTAGGATTTGTAGGCATTTGCTACTTTCACTCCATCACTAGGGCTGGACAAGAAATCTTCGGATCCCCCCACCGCATCCCACCCTTGCTTTTTCTGTATAAGCTAAGGACTTGCTTTTTCTAAGATGCTGACAGCCGTTGGATGTTTCTCACCCAGTCCTTGACAAAAGGTGAAATTGGATCCCAACACATTGTCATTCAGGTAGGGATCCTAAGCAAATGTAGTTTTAGAAGACTTCCCTGTTGAAAAAGAGACACTTCTGAAAAAAAGGTCTGATCTGTGGGGGGTTTATGCCCAAATGGCCCTTTATCTCCTCCCAACTGGCCTCTTTCTAACACCTTTGCAACCTCATTGTGGAAACGGACCTCCTGTGGACAGGGTTTTGTCTGGCAAAATGTGAAGTGGCTTCTCTCCTTTTTTGAAAGAAGACACACATACTGTATTTAAATTCCACTTCTTGAGCAGTACATTGATCTGCCACTTCTTTCTATCTGGGAAAATTGCAGAAAGTGTATCTTTTTAATTTCGTTAGACTGGTTAAAAAAAAAATCAATGCTGGTTAGATTTCTGGCCTTAGAACAAAGATTTTGAGCCTCACATTCTCATCTGTAAACCTTTGGGATTTGTTCAGTGGGCCTGAAATTATGTGGGTTTAGTTACCTAAAGTGTAGGTTATATAGCCCTCCCTGCGGCATGTTGGATTTTATAGATGTGGAGCTAATCTGTTTTTCAGAGGTAAGCCTCATATATAGGCTTTAAGGTGGGACTTCCTATGAAGATGGCCGGGGTGGGGGTGGAAAGGGGGACCATTGTGTCTCTTTGGAAAAGAATGTCTTCCCTTGCTTAAGGGATTGACTCCTTTCATTTGACCTTGGTATTTTGAGCATAGTACAGGCCTTTCAGGACAGCATCTCACTTTATGAGAAACCTTCTATAGATCTCTTTATAGGTAAAAAGTCAATGTTTGGACTTGTATATGCTTCTGCTGCTGAATTTCTCCAAAGACAATTTTAATTTGAGAAATTACAAAGTAGCCCTCAAACCAGGCCTGTTGTTTTGCAGCAGTTCGAGTGGCAAGGGGGTAATTTTACAAAAACGGAAAGCTAGCCTTCTTTCAGCTCTGTAGTTTCCCATGACATAGTTTTTGCACTTGCTGTTAGAGAAGACAATTTGAAAAGCGTCTATCCTGAAGATTTTCTTGGAAAATTCTCGAATGGAGGCTGCTTACTCATGATTTTTGTTGTTCCTTTTTAATAATGCACAAAATTTAAAAAAGAAAACTTTAAATAAGTTGTGCCAACCAATTTTGCCAGTGCTCTGGGAAAGCTGTCACTGAATACTGTTCCCTTGGCAGCAGACATGATACATCATGGATAGAAGTCAAAAACCTAATCAACATCTCCCCATGGGTCTGGGGCAGAGGAGTCATGGTGTTGTTGAGGTCTGGGAGCAGTATGTGGCCATGTCCAGGGAGACTTGTTTTTGCCTATTTATTCATGCAGCAAGTTTTTATCAAGCAGCATCGTGGAGTGGAAAGAGCCAGAGCCCCACGTTGGGTGGGTAGAGACCTGGATTCCAGCTCTGCCACTTGGAAGTTGGGTGATTTTATCTGTAAAATTGAGGATGGTGGTTCTGCCTTGAGATTTGCTCTGTGGACTTACAGGAAATAGTGTGTGTAAAGGCACCTGTTAATGTTAAGCTGGGGCTGAGAAATGTTGATGGATGTGGTTGTTCTCAAATGGAAAAATAATTATTGAAGGGTTACTGAGCATGGAGCTCTATACTGGGTATTCAGGGCATTTTACAAGGACGTTTTCCAGCATAGCTCCTTAAGGAGTTTACGTTCTAGAGGAGGAGATAAGATTGCACAAGTAAACCAGTTAAGTAACAATGCCTGCTTGTTAGAAGGCATATCTGGCTCTGGGAGCCATTTTGCCAGGCACTTATAAGGCCCATTTAACATTATATGACAATACAGGCTTCCTAACAGCAAGGGCCTGGCACATGGCCAGTGTGCCTGCCTTGATGTTAGCTCAGACACAACTCTGCTGGGCTGGGCACACTTACCATGAACTTGGCAGACAGACCAGCAGGTTGGTCAGACAGCTGCTGGATGGGGCCTGGGAGGGAGGGAGGAGCAGGGTTTCTTCCAGTCAGGGCAGAAGAAATACCAGAAGCAAGAACTGGAGCTTCAACTCTAATTGAAGAAGATGCAGCAGCTAGAACAGAGGTATCTTCAGGAACTGAAGGACTCAGCTAGGGCAGAAGTGTCAAAGATATAAAGCATTGTCCTAAACAGTGACTACAACTGTAAGTAAAGAGCAAGCCTTCTTTGTATGCAGTAAAACAGCAATGCACTAATTCATTATTCCAATTATTTTTTTCTTTTTTAAGAGACAGGGTCTTTGCTCTTAAGGTGATCACTGTACTCCCAGGCTGGAGTACAGTGATGCGATCATAGTTCACTGTAACCTCAAACTCCTGGGCTCAAACAGTCCTCCTGAGTAGCTGAGACTACACATACATACCACCACACCCTGCTAATTTTGTTATATTTTGTAAAGATGAAGTCTCACTGTGTTGGCCAGGCTAGTCTTGAACTTCTGGCCTCAAGTGATCCTCCCACCTTGGCTTCCCAAAGTTCTGGAATTACAGGTGTGAGCCACCCTGTCTGTCCTGCATTATTCATTTTCCTATATATCCAACAAACTTTTGGGGAGCTTCTGCTCTATGAAGGGTCTTGGGTTAGATTAAACTGGCAATCAAAGGTGACTAAAGCCTGGCCCATGCCTTTACTCTCTCAACTAATGATGGAAATAGGCACAAAAAGAGGCATTATGATACAGGTGGTTAGCGAGAGGCATAGAGACGTTACACTGCAGTGGGTTAGTGCAGTGGCAGAGAGAGAAACAAGATAGTACGGGAGCATAGAGAATCTTTGCCCAAGCTCCTCTGGTGAAGTCAAGGAAGTTAGCTTCTTCTCCATCGTCCTTTTCAGTGAAATGTCCACACACACAGGCCAGTCCTAAAAGCAGCAGCAGCAGCTTCAAACATGAAGAATAGCCAAATCACTAGTTCATCAGATGTTTCTGATTCCTTTGGTGGCACTAGACAAGGTAGCTAATGTATCTTGAACACCTGAACAGGACTCTGACTCCTGTGTTCTCGTGTCTCATTTCTCTGGCCATTATCCTAGAGCTTCTGTGGTTATTGGACATAAATATCTTGCTGGCTCTATTATAACTGCAAGCTGATTTGCAGTCATGTTTGGTGAGATGTGTAATTTTCTCTAAATCACGTGTATCATATCAGGACAGGGCTGGTTTAGAATGATTTGAATGCGTAATTATGCAACATAGAATGGTTTTGAAGGAAAAATCACCTGTATTTGCAAATAATGTGGTTTGATTCTATGCCTTGTATACTATATAAACCTTAGTGGAAAAACTGCTGTGCCTTCTTTTGAAAATGGATATTTGGAGTAGAAGAAAACTGACCACTGACAGATGGATGACTCTGAGTTGAACTTGTTAGGAATGAACCCAAGAAAAAGCATGTTAAATGACTTCTGATAAACTGTCTCTGTTGTTCTTCGCACTTCCTCAACTTCCTTTTCACTAATGCCTATCTTAGCTGGCCTTATTCCTTGTGCTTATTATGTTTTTCCTGCCAATAGTACTTGAGTCTGGAAGGACTTGGGGGAGGGAGAGGAGATGGTTTTACACTTTGTAACTTGTTGGTGCTATTTCTGGTTGCTGCTTGAAGAGTTCCTTCCTTGAGCTTAAGTGGATGAGCAGGCAGGAACCTTGCAGAACTGGAATTTTCGTATTAGGGGGAGTGGGATTTATTTTGGATCTGCTTGGACTTTGGAGTAAGAATTTATTGAAATTCAAAATATGAAGGGACAACAGGGACAAGAATTTTGACGCAGTCAGTTATTAACTGTGTAACTTCTGGCATGTTATTAAATCATTCTGAACTTTAGTGTCCTCGTATTTCATGTAGCTAATGGGGGGAAATACATTTTAAAGAATAACCAAGTGTCTAGCTCAGGGCCTAAGGTAGAAACAGTCAGTAAACAGAAATATAAATATGAGAGCAGGCCAGGCGCGGTGGCTTATGCCAGTAATCCCAGCACTTTGGGAGGCCGAGGCAGGTGGATTACCTGAGGTCAGGAGTTCGAGACCAGCCTGACAACATGGAGAAACTCCATCTCTACTAAAAATACAAAATTAGCCGGGCATGGTGGCACATGCCTGTAATCCCAGCTACTCGGGAGGCTGAGGCAGGAGAATCACTTGAACTCGGGAGGTGGAGGTTGCGGGGAGCCAAGATTGTGCCACTGCACTCCATCCTGGGCAACAAGAGCGAAACTCCATCTCAAAACAACAACGGTAACAACAGCAACCACAAGACAACCTATGAGAGCAGTCATTTAGTGCCAGGGCACAGAACCTGGAAGGTAATAAACATGTAGCTCCTGAGCCTTAATGAAACGGAAATCTAATTTGTAGACCTACAGATTTCAATATGGTCAATCCTCTGTTCCCAGGTTTTCAAGGTATGTTTCTGTGAACCATACCTTTGGATGTGGTACAAAACCATGCATGCTTGGGGCTTTCTGAAGAAAATGCTAGACCTGGCATTTTCTTCAAGTATTTCTTTACTTTTAAACTACAAAGATTTTAAAACATACAAAGGTAAATAAAATAGCATATGAATATATCCACATACCTCTCACCCAGCTTAGACAGTTATTAACTGATGGTCAGGCTGGTTTCATCTCTGCCTCTGCCTCCACAGGCTCTTCCCCCCAGATTATTTTGAAGCAAATTCCAGGCATCAAATAATCTCATCATGACATTTTTATTGTATCCTCATTTAATTTCTATGTTTATAATGTTTTATAATATATATAATGGTACACTAGCATATAAAATTTATAATTGACAAATAAATATAAATATTTTGGAGGTTGTTTAGGCTACGTTTTTGAACGATGGTGTGCCTGAATAAAACCCTTGCTGAGTCTCCTAGACCTCTACCAATTAGCTAATACCTTTGGCCAGCAAATTCCCCAGCCTGCTAGATGTAATGTAGAGCTTCTTTGGGGAAGCTCCTCTGGGTCTGTCCCTAATTGTGCTGTCTGGCCCTCGATTTCACGCCTGGCTTTCCCCACAAGGCTAGGAGGGTCCTTGTTTTCTTAAAGGCTGGCATATAGTCTAGGCACCCACCTCGGACTGCTGCACCATGAACCACATCTACGGATTATCCGTGTTCTCTCCCCCTTGCAGAAAAGACAAGAGTCAGAAAAGGACTAAGCAAGATAAGCTGTAAGTGGGAGAGAAGAGGGGAGGATTGAAGAGGAAGAGGTGGACTAATACATAACGTCTTCTGATCAGTCTGTCAGCAAATATTCATTGGGTGCTTTATTGCAGGGAGGCTGAGAGTAATATCGGACATTCAGTGCCTCCGCCTGAAACCCCAGAGCTCTGTCTTATCCAGAGAGGCTAAACCAAGTTGGATAGCTCAAGACAATATAGAAAGAAATGCTAAAATATGGGATCTAGAGTACAACCTATGAGTTGGGGGGTTGCTATATCTCATTCATGTTTCTAGGGGTCAGTTAGACAAAATGAATGAAGTGGACCAGGTGTAGGTAAGCAGGGAGTGGTGTTGGGTGTTGCAAGCTGGAGGGCATGTGCCAAGGCTGAAGGACAGGACCACTCAGCTACTTTGTTGCCTAGTAGCCATGTGGGTCCAATGTTGTCACATGACTTTGTTTCTTAGGAGAAGCTGCGCATCTGTTTTTTCATCTTTATTCTGAAAATTTTGGCAACTAATTCAGTTTAAAAAAAACAACAAACACTATGTGGGCCAAACCAAATATGTCTACAGGCTGGATAGGGCCAGAGGCCACCAATTTGCAGCGTCTGGGTTAGAATTAATGTGTTCCAGAAAGCGCGGTGCTTGTGTGCAGGTTATGGGAAGCCGATTTCTTTGTGATACAAAGGAGAATTTTCTGATAGAAGGGTTCTAAAATGGATTGTTTGAGAGATGAACTCCTTGTCATCATAATAACTTCAACACAGATGAATGTTTACTTGGTGCCAGGCACTGTGTTGGGTTTGAGGTACCCATCACTTAATTTCTGATGTAGTGAATGTTATGAGAGGAGGTTCGGGATGCTTGGAGAAAGTGTCAGGGGTGTCACCCTATTTACGGGCACAGAGGGATTCTGGCAGGCAGGAGTTGGCTAGTCAAAGAGTGGACTTCCCAGAAGGCTCCGTTTTTGAGGAAAAGCATAGCACCTTTGATGAGGGGAAAGATGGCATTATGGTTTTGGAGTTTAGAGAGATAGAGGGAAGAAAGGGCATAAACAGAGGTGAGAGAAGTAAGCAGAGGTCAAGCTGGGGAGTGTTTCTTGGATCCTTGATGTCACAAGACTTGATAATGGTGGGCAGCAGAATGCTCAACTCACACTGGCAAGAAAGGAAGCTACTGCCTTATGCAATTGAACTGTCTAGGGTAGATCTTTGGGCAGGACTGGATTAGGGCTCAAAGCATGTGGCCAGTATGCTGTTTTTCTCTCTCTGCATGTCTACTTTTTTTTTTTTTTTTTGTGACAGAGTCTTGCTCTGTCACACAGGCTAGAGTACAGTGGCGTGATCTTGGCTCACTGCAAACTTTGCCTCCTGGCTTCAAGTGATTCTTCTGCCTCAGCCTCCCAAATAGCTGGGATTCAGTGGCACCTGCCACCACGCCCTGTTAATTTTTGTATTTTTAGTAGAGATGGGCTTTTACCATCTTGACCAGGCTGATCTCAATCTCCTGACCTTGTGATCCACCTGCCTTGTCCTCCCAAAGTGCTGGGATTACAGGCGTGAGCCACCGTGCCCGGCCTGCATGCCTACTTCTTAAATAGGTTCTCCCCTCTATTTCAGTGTGGCTGGCAGTGGCTTCCCAATGTTTGAGTTGGGAACTAGCTGCTGTGAGTGCCTGAGTTCCTTGTATTTGGAGGTGATGTGCTCTGAGGAGAAGAAATAAAAATCTGAAGAAAGCTTAGAACCTAGAAAATGCAGCTAAAGTGATTTCAGACTCAGACACTGTTCAGCAGTCACCAGTTGCCAAGACCTGCTACATTTCTGGGTTCTGCCTCCCCAAGTCCAGTTTGAGCCCATGAGGTGGACTCCCTGCTTCTGGTCCAACAGGCTGGCTGCCCAGTGTGGTCCATCCTGAGGAGTTGTACAAATTCAGGCTTAGCAGGCCTGCCTTGACATGCTATTTCTTCCTGACATCTCAGATCTGCAGATCACTGGCTGCTATGAGAACTGGGATGGACCAGAAAGATAGTGAAATCTACCCTGTTTGTTTTACAAATGTTCATTTTACAGAAACTGAGGCCCAGCAAGGAAGTGGCTCTCTGGAGATCATACCAGTAGTAAGTGATAGATTTAGAACTCATGTTTTGGTCTTAGACTCTCGTTTTTTTGACTCTTTTCATGATATTATACTGTGGGTACCCCATTTTTCTCTTAGAATGGAGAAGGAAAGTTGACATAGTAGTATACATTCTTCTTTTGAAAAGAAAATTTGGGCTGGGCATGGTGGCTTATGCCTGTAATCCCAGCGCTTTGGAAGGCCGAGGCTGGTGGATCATGAGGTCAGGAGATTGAGACCATCCTGGCCAACATGGTGAAACCCCATCTCTACTGAAATGCAAAAAATTAGCTAGGCTTGGTGGTGCGTGTCTATAGTCCCAGCTACTCAGGAGGCTGAGGCAGAGGAATCGCTTGAACCAGGAGATGGAGGTTTCAGTGAGCTGAGGTGGCGCCACTGCACTCCAGCCTGGTAACAGAGCAAGACTCCATCTTAAAAAAAAAAAAAAAAAAAAAAAAAGAGCAAAGCAAAACAAAAACCTTTAGAGGAGGAATGACTTTGTTTTGTGTTTGTTTATGTAAAAGCCACAGAAGAAAATTCCACCTGTAATTTTCAGGTAAAGTTCTATTTTGAAATTGGATTTTATGACCTACTGACCTTGTGATCCACCTGTCTTGGCCTCCCAAAGTGCTGGGATTACAGGCGTGAGCCACCGTGCCCCGGCCTGCATGCCTACTTCTTAAATAGGTTCTTCCCTCTATTTCAATGTGGCTGGCGGTGGCTTCTCAATGTTTGAGTTGGGAACTAGCTGCTTTTGGGAACTGACTGTGTGCCTAAGTAAGTTCCTTGTATTTGGAGGTGATGTGATGAGATCCCTAGTCATTAGGGAAATGAAGTTATTTCTTTCTCTCTCTCTCTCTCTTTTTTTTTTTTGTGAAAATTACAATAGGATTACTACTTCGGAGGAATTGTTCATTTAATTTAATGATGAAACAAACTAAATGTCATTTAAATGTTTCTTTGCCTTGCCCTCTTTTTTTTCTGAGTTCAAAGGTAGCTTTTCTCTACTTCAGATTTACACGGTTAAGTGATTTCTGAGTTACTTGCAGTTTGAAAAGTTTCAACACCTAAATACTAGAGTGGGGAATATAAAAAGTAGCTTATGGTCCATATTTCTCTGGAAATAGTATGCTTTATTGTAATTGTAGAGTTGGAAGCCAGGGGAGTAAATTCTTATCTTGTACATGATAATGTGTTGGTTCTCTTCCAACCATAACAGTTATGATAAAGATGCATTCAAAGCCCAAGACAGCAGCACTTTTTTTTTCTTGCTTCCCCTTGGATTTTTATTTTATTTTATTTTTGCATGGAGTATTTTTAAAGCTATTCAAGGCCCTGGTGGAAGGACAGTGAAAATCAGCAAGCCAGTGAAAATGAATCTGAATGTTTAATTAGGCTTTGAGTTGTTTCTTCAAAGTATGGAGACATCATTAGTGATGTAAGTCTTGTTGCATTAGCAGAGACTGACATTTTACTTCAAACGCGGAGAGTGCAGCTGTCCTGTGCAGATAAAAGTCGCCAAGTATGGAATAGCAAGGTGGATCAGCAGATAATTAGCTGTCCCACATTACTGCAGTGTGGAAGAAGCCTGCCAGTCATGGGCAGGAAGGAGGAATTATTAGCGAGAGAAAATCCAAGTGTGTCATAAAGCAATTTGGAATCACTTCAGCTGTGGCAGAGCTGATAAGGCGCATGTTAAGGAAAAACACAAACTGAGTGTAGTATATGGTGGCCAACTTTTCTTTCTTTCTTTTTAAAAAATTCTTAATTTAAAAAACAAATGGCTATAAATTAGTGATCTATAAATATGCTGAAATATATATTCATCAGTCTGCCTCGACTCTGTTTATAAAATAATTAATCAGCTTAAAATAGTTTTATTTCCATGTCACTTGAAAATAAGGTGAGGATTCTATACAGGGAAAAAAATTATTACAGAGAAGCCATGAACCCTTGGCAATTACTGTGCTATGTATTACCATGAAAAGATATTTGAAGAAGAAAATTGGAAGTATATCATTATCTCTGATATAAATATATAGTATTTATAAATGGTTTCAGGATATTTTCATGTCTGTAGTACTGGTAGCATATGTGTGTGTGTTTAAATATTTTAAGAGTTTTTCTGTGATCATTGCATTCATTTCTTAGGGATTGGAGGTGTAGAAAGACCTATTGGGTTTCTTGTCCATTCTCTATCATTTGCCAAATCACTTCATGGGATTTTTTTTCCCCCACTTAGATTACTCCATGTGCCTCTGCCAGGATAATACTGGCCTTCTTTGTTCTAACACAATCTGCTTTAATTGATTGGCTCTCTCTGAAGCCTATATTCTCATGACAGCCCAAAGACAGGACATGCTGAAATGGGTTGGTTTCCACATTCTGTTTGGTGGTGCCTGAGTGAGAGCTGCCCTCGGCCACGGCAGGAGAGAGTGAGTGCTTTTTGCCTCTTGTTCTGTTCCCTTTCTAGGGGACTGTTAGTCACAGAGTTGTTGCTGCCCTGAGGGGTTTTGGGGAAAAACCTGGAGGGTATAGATTGGGTTGGTTTGTTTGTTACAGTCTTGGCTATTTGATCCAGAATTGGCTTCACTGAACCATTAGTGAAAAGGGAAAATTTGCCACTTCTGTAGTCTTCAGGGGGATTAGCCTGTGTGCTAATTATGAACCAAACACATTTGTTAGGAGTGTTTTAAACTTGAGATAATATAATTTCAGATGATGATAAAAGAGGCAAATACATTATTTACACATATTCAGATAAAAAGTGTAGGCAAGAGTTACAAGCAGTAAAACATCCTGGAGATTACTTATTAGAGCATGAGCTCTTGCAGGAAAGAGCACAGACTTACTCATCTGTGTAGTCCTGGTATGGTTACCACTGTCTGTCACATGATGAGGTCTCAATGTCTAGACCACAGACATTGCTCAGCAGCCTTTAAATGGTAGACTTTGTAACTTTTTAGTAGTTACTGTTACAAATGTAGCTTTTACTACTATGTCTAATGTGTCAGTTTCATTACTTTAGAATTACTATGAAATTTCTTGGGTCTTTATCTGCTGCTAAAGATTAAGAAGAATGTTTCAAGTGAGTAGAAGTATCTGCTACAGTATCAAGCACATTAGGACTGTAAGCACATTAGGACTCTAAATATTAGTTGGTTCTAATGTTTCATTTATTCACCTAGAGAAAGTTGGGCTACATTTAGGAATGTAAGAAGTACAAAAATGTGTGTGTACTTGCAAACTATGTACTTGGAGCTACTTTATCCTAGAGGTTAGATTTCATTAGTTAATTCATTTTGCAATTCTTTATTGAACACAGGTCAGGTATTATGCTTGGATTTGAGTTTATGTTTTTACAAAGAGAGAGACACGGTTCCTACTCTTATGGAATATGTAGCTTGATAGAGGAAATTGACATTAAACAAATAATCTTATACATAAATATACATTGTAAATTTTGAATAATGTTGTGAAGGAAACATGGGGCCTTAAGAAAGAGTCCCAAGGGAGCTGGGTGTGGTGGCTCATGCATGTAATCCCAGCACTTTGGGAGGCTGAGGCAGGTGGATCATCTGAGGTCGGGAATTTGAGAACAGCCTGACCAACATAGAGAAACCGTGTCTCTACTAAAATTACAAAATCATCCAGGAGTGGTGGCGCATGCCTGAAATCCCAGCTACTGGGGAGGCTGAGGGAGGAGAATCGCTTGAACCCGGGAGGTGGAGGTTGCTCTGAGCTGAGATCGAGCTATTGCACTTCAGCCTGGGCAACAAGAGCAAAACTCAATCTCAAAAAAAACAAAAGAGAGAGAGAGAGAGAGAGAGAGAGAGAGAGAGAGTACCAATGGCAGTCTGGGCTGGGTGTGGTAGCTCACTTTGGTAATCCCAGCACTTTGGGAGGCCAAGATAGCAGGATCCCTTGAAGCCAGAAGTTCAAGACCAGCATGGGCAACATGGTGAGACCTTGTCTCTACCCCCCAAAAAAGAAGATCTTTTAGAAATGTAAGTCAGATATGTCATATCTCTGCTTAAAACTCTCTAAAGGTTCTCATCTGACTCAGTAAAACCCTGAATTACTGGTGGTCTTCACAGGTGGATTTGATCTGGCTCCTGCCACCTTTGTGACTTTATCTTTTACCTTCCCTCCCCCTTGCATATGCTCTGTTCTTTCAGCACTCCAAGCACGTTCCTGACCCAGAACCTTTGGACTTGCTGCTCCTCTTGCTTGGAAACAGCAAGAAGTACCCTTGCCAACCCTCTTTGAAATAGCACCCTCACTTGCCCTTCCTCATTGTTTCCTACCCTGTTTCTTCTAGTGTTTGTCATGCCCCCTAACTCCTCGCAGGTAAGCATTGTATTGTTCAATGCTATATTCCTGTAGAATGGTGCTTGGCACTTAAAATTACTCAGTAAATCATTATTGGACAAGGACGAGCAGGATTGACAACTCTAAAAGGGAATCTGAAGCAGTGATGGAAAGGAGCCAATCAGGGGAGGGGCTAGGGGGCCTAGCAGAGGAGGAGCCAATCAGGGGAGAGGTTGGGAGGGGACATAGTAGAAGGAGGAGGAGCCAACCAGGGGAGAGGTTTAGGGGGTCTAGCCTTCCAACAGTGGGAAGAGGCTTTGTAGAGGTCTTGAGAGACAGGACGTCGGTATAGTTTAAGAACTGAAAGAAAGCCAGGAGGCTGACAGCATGCCAGCAGAAGGGTGATGCAAAGTGAGGAATTTGGATTCTTATTCCTCATCAATTCTGGTATATTTACCAGTAACTCTTTTAGGCATGGCCAAAAGTATACAGTTCTGTGGCATTAAATACTTTCATATTGTTGTGCAACCATCATCACTATCCATCTCCAGAACTTTTTCATCTTCCCAAACTTTGTACCATTGAACAATAATGCCCCATTCCTTCCTCTCTTTAGTTCCTGGTAACCACTGTTCTACTTTCCATCTCTCTGAATTTGGCTACTCTAGGTGCCTCATAAAAGTGGAATTAAACAATAATTGTTCTTTTGAGACTGACTTATTTCACTTGGCATAATGTTTTAAAGGTTCATCTGTGTATAGCATGTGTCAGAATTTCCTTTCTTTCTAAGGCTGAATAATACTCTATCGTGTGTTGTATATGCCACATTTTGTTTATCCGTTCATCCATCAGTGGACACTTGGCTTGTTTCCACCTTTTGGCTACTGTGAATAATGCTACTACAAACATGAGTGTACAAATATCTGTTTGAGTCTCTGCTTTCAGTTCTTTTGAGTATGTGCCCAGAACTGAAATTGCTAGATCATATGGTTTCCGTTTAATTGTTTGAGAAACTGCTGTAGTGTTTTCCATAGTGGCTGTACCATTTTGCTTTCCCACCAGCAATGCACAAAGGTTCTAATTTCTTTCCCACCTTACTAATACTTGTTTTTTGTTTGGTTTGTTTATTTTACAATAGCTATCCTAATAGGAGTGAAAATACACACTTTTTGTTGAAGTTTCATGAATTTTGAAAATTCAGTCGTGTAACCATCACCGCAATCAAGATATACAACAGGATCATCATCCCCCAAAATTATCTGATGCTGCTTCTTTATAGTCAGTCCTTCCCCTACCTGAAACTCCTGGAAATCATCACTGTATTCTCCATATCTATAGTTTTGCCTTTTCCAGAAGAGGATAAATGAAAACATTATGGTGTGCATTTTGAGCCTGGCATCTCTCATTTAACACAATGCATTTGAGATTCATCCATGTTGTATGTATCAACAGTTAATTGCCTTTAATTGCTTAGTACCATTCTATTGTATAGAGGTGCCACAGTTTGTTTATCCATTCTCCAATTAACGAACATTTGAGTTTTGGTAGTTTTTTGTTTTGTTTGTTTTGAGGCAGGGTCTTGCTCTGTTACCCAGGCTGGTGTGCGGTGGTGCAATCACAGCTCACTGCAGCCTCCACCTCCTGGGCTCAAGTGATCCTCCCATCTTAGCCCCTTGAGTAGCTGGGACCACAGGCATGCACCATCATGCTCGGCTAATTTTTGTATTTTTGTAGAGATAGGATTTCACCATGTTGCCCAGGCTGGGAGTTTTTTGATGTTACAAATCTGCTATTAAACATTCAGGAACAAGTTTTGGGTTGAATGTAAGTTTTCATATTTCTAGGGGTGGGATTACTGTGCCATATGTTAAGTGTATGTTAAACTTTATAAGAAACTGCCATTCTATTTTCCAAAGGGGCTATATTACTTTGTATTCCCACCAGCAATGTATGAAAGTCATGGTTGCTCCACAGCCTCACCACAACTTGGTAGAGTCTGTCATTTTAATATTAGTCACTGTAAAATGTGTGAAGTGGTATCTCATTGTGGTTTTAGTGAATAGGTCTCTAATGAACAATGATGTTGAGCATTTTTTCATGTGCCTGTTTGCCATTAGTATATCTTCTTTGGGTGAAATGTCAAAATCTTTGCTAATTTTAAATTGGGTTGTTTCTTTATTATTGATTTTTAAATAATTTAATGATTTTTATTAAATTTGTAGCATTAAGCAGTGAGCACCACTATCTGGTTTTATAACATTTCCATAACCCAAAAAAGTTTCCATATATTCATTTATTGTCAAGTTTTGAGAGCGTGCACGCGCACATACACACACATATGTATTCGGATGTGCTTGTTATTTTCCTGATGAGGGCCAAAGTTTGCTACTACAAATTGATTTTCTTTCAAGTGACATTGCTGTCACAGGAAATTTGCTTTTATTAAAATATTAAATAATAATGACATCCAGGATTAGAAATATTAAAGTGTAATCCAGGATACATAAAAATCTTCAGGAGAGTTGTGGGTTTTGCAGATCTTGTTTTCAGCTAAAAACAAAACATTGTGTCAGATTTTGGGTCAATGTGGCCTTCGTAGAATCTTGGGCTTAGTCAGTCAGTCAATCTGTAAGAAACTATAGATTGAACTTCTGCTGTGCACCAGCACAGCTTTGGGAGCTGGGAGTACACTGATGAATAGAACAGAGTCCCCTGCCTTTGAGAAGCTTACATTCTTATAAGAGGGAGATAAATATTTAAACGTGCAAACATTAAGTACAGATAATGTTGGACCCTGACCACTTCTGTGAAGGACATAAAGTAGGTTAACATGGAGTTTGTAGAAGGTCTCTTAGGGGTGCTGATATTTGGGTGGAGGCATGAATGATGATTGGTAGCAGCCTGGGAGGACCTGGAGGAAGGTATAAAGCATACTGAGACCTTCGGAGGGAAAGAGATCAGTGTGTGTGAAGGGCTGAAAGAAGGCACTGAAGAAAGGTGGGAATAAAGGAAGATGAGCGAGAGTAGGATCACTGTGGAGAACCAAGTTTGGATTTTGTTCTGGGTGAAATGGGAAGCCATTGGAGGGTTTTATGCACAAGAGCAAGGGAGTTGGCTTTTGCTTAGAAGGATCCCTCTGGCTGGTTCCATTTCCTTCTCTCACTGTCTTGGCTCTATCACCCCCTGGCTGTCAGTTTATCCTCAGGCTGGTTTTGCCTGTAGTAAAATGAGTGCAGTGATGCGAGGCTTCCCAGAGGTACAGCACACTCTTCAGCACACTTTCTCCCCCAGGCTTTGAAGGATGCCTTGGGCCTCTCTGATTGGACCTTAATGGAATACAAGAGAATGGGATTGCATTAGTTTATGCCAATCAGGACCTACTCCTAGAGCCTAGAGCTCCTAGAGCCTAGATCTCCTAGAGCTGGGTTGATTCTACTCACATTTTATAACCTACACAATCCAGTGATATGGAGAGCAGAGAGGTGACACCAATATTTACTACAATTATCACCATTCCACTGGCAATAGAATACAAAAAATATTTTGATCATTTTGGCTCGTGTCTTTGTTATGCTGCTTCCTCTTAAAAAAAAACAACAACAAAAAATAACAAAAAAGTGACTGATTATCTACTTAGCACCTGCCATACCTAATCTCAAGACAGACATGAACTTAGGAAGTGCATGCTGGTGTTACGTCAATAATAGTGCCTAGGATTGCTTAATTCATTTGGTTAATAGAAGAATCCAAATAAATTAGTTTAGAAGACAATTCTAATACTTTATATATTTGAATATAATTTCAACTTTTTGTGAGGTGATAGTGATGTGATTGTGGTTTGGAATTGCCCATGCTGGTGGGGTTTACATTTTATAAACATATTATTACAGATACAGCTTAACAATAGGATATGCTTTATAGATGGAATTGGGTTTTTAAGATAGAATGATATGCTTTATAGATAGAATTGGGTTTTTAAGTAGCTGATGGTAGATGCTTTTATGATTTATGTTTTGTAAGTTTGAGTTCTTTGACCAATCTGTTTGTCCATCTCTGATTTCTGGTTGGCTCTTTCTGTTCTATGAAGATATTGAGAAAAGTTACAAAGAGAATTGGTACTTTTGGATGTGGTTTTTACACAGCTTGCAATCATTTCATCTAGTTAGTGAAACTAAATAATACTCAATGTATTTACAAAGTAACATAAATACATGATTTTTAGAAATGATTTTTGAGAGGTTTGTAGTTCCCAAAACAATTAATTCTGAACAGTTATAGAGAATTCATTGTACAGAGAATCTCATTATGACATAGTGAAATATTATTAAGGAGGTAAAGTATGAAAAACATCCTTTTTGAGCTTATCTTCCTCATAAAAATTTGTCCACTATTTGATGCAAATCAAGATTATATAGGACTTGCATGTAACATGGGACATTTCTTCTTGAATTTTCATTTAGTGTTTTTGCTCTTAAATTATTGAAGTAAGAGTATTGTGGCACTCTTTCCCAAAATGTCTGATGTTGAATGAAGAGGTGGGAGGTCTACTAACATAACAACATGTTCCTTCATTATTCTTTCTTTCAATACACATTGTGCATACAATCTGCCAAGCTGTATGCCTTTTCCAGTGAATTCAGGTATCTTCCCTTTCATTAGAATTTGACTTTTATACATTGGTTCTCTTAGTTTCAGGACTGAGATCAAAATTGTATAGATAAATATTTAGCTATTCTTACTTTTATAATCACATTAGAATTTTATAAATGTCTTTTTCCTCAAATCATTCACGTCACTGTAGAACACCTTTAAAACATTAGAAATAATTCTCATATTGAAACAATTTAACCAAAAAATTAAGTAAATAAGAAATTAAATAATTCTTCATTTAACATATATTTAAAGTCTATCACTAGCCAGGTACTCTGTAGATATCTAGGATAGAAATGACAAACACATACAGCCCTGCTTTCCTGAAGTGAACATTCTACTGGGGGATTAGTTAGTAAGCAGGCTGGGAACAGCAGGGAATGAGGGTCAGCTCCAGGAAATCATGGGAAATTGTTCATAAGCAATGGTGGAGATTTTTGCTTGATGGATGCCCATGGGTCATGTGCCCTGGAGGACTGTGTTTGAGGGATTAACTCTTTTTATGCTAGTCTGTCCCAAGCTGTATTTCTTATTTATGGCATTTTAGCTGTCTTTAGACAGCCCACGAGTGGCCTGTAAACAATTACTATGCTTCCCTCTTCCTCTGTGTGTTTTCTATAAACCTTCAACTTGGTTTTTTATTTCCTTTTTATAACTGAGCTGCCAGTTGCCCTGAGACTTTTTCCATTTTGCAGTCTCTCAGGACTGCCCTGCCAGGAATGCTTACCTTTGTAGGCTTTATGGATGTGCTTTTGAAGGAGTGAGTCCTCCAAACTAAAAGCCATTTTTAAGTAGTGCAGAGACCCTCCCCAAATGAGGCGAGAGATATGGACGGTTCCAGCAATCCCCAGTTTACACAGAGTCTGGCTTTCAAAGCTCATTTCAGAGTCTGTTGTCTGGAACAACATTCACCTAGAACAGTTATAAAAGCAGACCCCGTTCTCAGGTCAACTCACAAAAGCCTGTTTAGGAGAACTGGGATTTTAATCCAAGCTTTCATACTATCCTGAACCTCAGGCGTCTTACTGTAAAAATAGGGGCTATTTCTACTGTTGTTGTAGAGTTAAACGAGGTGAGGTTTGTAAGAATATCTAGCACACTGCCTGATGCCAGAGGTCTCAGGAATTGTTTGCTTTTTCTTCATGCGAGGATACATAATGCTAAGTCTTCAGAATTTTATATTCTACTTCTCACTTCTATCTAGATTTGAGCAGCCAGGAAGAGTCCTGGGTGTGTGGGGATGATGGATGAGGAGGATGAATCTCCTGTTATTAAGGATGAGGTAAAGAGGAAGTGTTATAATTTATATTTATTTATAAAAATAAAATGTTTTATTTTCATTTATTTATTTTTTGAGACAAAGTTTCACTCTTGTTGCCCAGGCTGGAGTTTAATGGCATGATCTCTGCTCACTGCAACCTCTGCTTCCCAAGTTTAAGTGATTTTCCTGCCTCAGCCTCCCGAGTAGCTGGGATTACAGGCACACGCCACCACATCTGGCTAATTTTTTTGTATTTTTAGTAGAGATGGGGTTTCTCCATATTGGTAGGCTGGTCTCAAACTCCCAACCTCAGGCGATACACTTGCCTCGGCCTCCCAAAGTGTTGGGATTACAGGCATGAGCCACCGTGCCCAGCATGTTATCATATTATTAGTTCCTATTTATTGAGCATTTATTATACACTGCTTACCATGCTAAGCACAGGTTAAGTATTGGCTATTACCACCTAATTCATATATACCCCAGTATGTCAGAATGTCCATTCCTAATTGCCTTTGCCAAAGGGAGTGATACAAAGGTACCTAATTCCATTGGCCAAAGGTACAAATAGCCCTACCTCAGCCCCTGCCCACTTTCAATGTTGCCCCTGTCCACTGATCAGAAATAACTATTTGGGGACATTTTTGTCTGTCACTAAGCAGTTTCAGCAAAAAGGAAGGTATTTTTCAAATTTCCAAAGGGCAGAAGCAGCCCTCTCTCTGGTAATGCAGGTCTGACTGGGCATGGTTTCCTCTTGAAATGTCTCCTTGTGATGTTATAGCTTAAAAGATGGAGGGCTGTTTGATCCAAGCCCAGGATTTGTTGGCTACAGGGTTTTTGTTAATAGAAAACATTCATGCACCTCTAGGGGGGAGAAATTAAAGCACATACTTCTTCCTCTTTGACCTTCGAACCCTTGCCATTTACATCAAACACTTGCTGGGAGAGAAAGCTAAATTAATAATCTGTGATAGCTCCTTCTCTAACAAGCCTCACTTTAAACTTGGCATTTTCTCCTCAAGCTGATGAGTTTCTGTCTTCTCAGAAGATGTGTGTGCCCTTCAGACATCTGAGGGGAGAGAATGTACTTTGTGGGTGGTGCAACACTTTGCTAACATCATGTTCTCCCTTCAGTGAGTTTCAAAAATATCTTGCCTTTTAAGAACAATTACAAAGGAGTCATGCAAAGGCAGAGTGACTTGGCTTCAGCAAGCCTCAATTTCTTGATCTGTAAAATAGGGATTTTACCCTACCTCAAAGGGTCGTAGTGAAGACCAAAAGCAAGAATTTATATAAAAGTACCTCGCATCATGCTTTTTCAGTTACAACCTTTCATTCTCAGGGAAGTCAGCAAATGCTAGTGGGAACATAGATGCAAAGCAACATTTTCTCTCTCTAAACATGGACTGAAAACTCTTGCCCTTTAATTTTCAGTAAATTCCCCAATCTATGGGATTCTTGGGTAAAAATTAAAAGATAAAAATCCAGAAAAGTCTTTGCTTAAATAACTTTTAAAAAGTAAATAAATAATTTAACCTGTCTTAAAATCAAGAGGCCAATATTATATGACTGTAATATTAATAATTTCTAAAATTTGTTACCCTGCTTAAATTTGGGCAAGGATTGCTCTCAAATGGTCCAAACTATAGACTTTCAGTCCATCAATGCCAAGCTCCCTTTGTATAGTAACTAACCCAAAGCACTGGGAAAAGAAGTACCTTTCTTCAAGGACTGTTCCCTCTCCCCCACTTTTTTTTTTAAATAAATGGTCTCCCTCTGTATTAGTCTGTTTTCACACTGCTATAAAGAATTACCTGAGTCTGTGTAATTTATAAAGAAAACAGTTTTAATTGACTCACAGTTCTGGATGGCTGGGGAGACCTCAGGAAACTTACAATCATGGTGGAAGGCAAAGGGGAAGCAAGGCATGTCTTACATGGCGGCAGGAGAAAGAAAGAGAGCAAAGAGGAAGTGCCATACTTTTACACCATCAGATCCTGCGAGAACTCAAGAACTTATTATCACAAGAACAGCATGGGGGAAACCCATCCCCATCATGATTCAGTCACCTCCTTCCAGGACCGTTCCCTGACACATGGGAATTACAATTTGACGTGAGATTTGGGTGGGGACACAGAGTCAAAAAATATCACCCTCTGTTGCCCAGGCTGGAGTGCAGTGGCATGATCTTAGCTCACTGCAGCCTTGACCTCCCACACGTAAGTGATCCTCCTGCCTCAGCCTCCTGAGTAGCTGGGACTACAAGCATATGTCACCACGTCCAGCTGATTAAAAAGTTTGCTTTTTGTAGAGCCAGGGTCTTACTGTCTTGCCAAGGCTGGTCTCAGACTCCTGGCCTCAAGCAGTCCCCCCACCTCAGCCTCCCAAAGTATTGGGATTACAAGTGTGAGCCACTGCACCCAGCCTTTTTTTTTTAATTAATAAAAATTAACAGTGAGATACTAACTTTGCTGGTTTGAAATCATATACTGTACTTGATTTCCTGAAAGTATCTTTCACTAGTTTTCTTTCTTGACAAAAATGATTTGAAACTGGAATTTCCCTCAATATTTCTGTATGAATTTAAAAGATGCAAGCTTTTTAAAAAATTGGAATAAAAGGTGGAAAAAAAAATTTATGTTAGCATTATTCATTTGGGAAAAAGAAGGTTGAAGAAGCTATTCTATACCTGCAGTTTAAACAATCTATATTTTGGAGATTTTTTTTTTTTTTTTACCTCAGTGAATTGTAAGAGTTTAATTTAATGAGTTAATATTTGTAAAACACCTAGTACAGTTCTTGGTACGCAATAAATGTTTAGCAACTATTATAGTCATTTTTGTAATGGTTTATTCTGTAATAAACTGATGTAAATTTAGTTCACCTCAATATTATGTTAATTTTAATAACATATTTAAAAATAAATACTCAATATTCTTTTTTATTTACAAGTTCCAAGAAATATTTCCATACCCTAGAAAATAAGGATTAAATGGATAATATGAGCAAAAGTACAAGGATTTTCCTGGCATACATATGCTTAACATGTGTTCACTGTTTTTATTCTTAGAATCATCCCAGTGATACCATCCACCTAGAGTTAATCACTTTCAACATTCGGGAGTATTTTTCCAGACTGTTTTCTTTTATTATTATTATTATTGTACTTTAAGTCCAAGGATACATGTGCAGAACGTGCAGGTTTGTTACATAACGTCTACATGTGTCATGGTGGTTTGCTGCACCCATCAACCCATCATCTGCATTAGGTATTCCTCCTAATGCTATCCCTCCCCTAGCTCCCAACCCCACTACAGGTTAGTGAAAGGCTAGTGGAATTCTTTATTGCTTGAAGAATAAGGGCAGTTGTATAACTTGAGAAAAATACAGAGAAGGATGGCTTTTATTCTGATAGCCTGGAGCTGGGTCCCCCTATTGTTTTCTTAAAACAAGCCTTTGACCAGCAGCTCTGGCCTCCATGTCCTCTTTGGCCTTTGTCCATGGGTACATTAATGCCACTGGACAAGACCAAATGGCTCCTGGCTTCAGATCTCTCCAGGCCAATCTCACAGGATGAGTTTTCCTGCTCATCACATTCCTTCTTGGAGATATACTCCTCCCTGTTCTGACACTTCATCATATGCCACATGGAAACTGTAAGCTCCAGGTGCCTAGCAGCGCTGTGCTGTTACTCCACTTATCATTAGAGTTAACGTCAGTGTAAAAGTCAGCACTGCCACTGGGACTGCCTGGGTGTCCTGTCCAGTTATTTGTCTTCTGGCACAAAGGTGATTATGAGGTCTATTTTTTCTTAACCTAGTTTAATACTGGTGAGTCACAGAGGGCATGTTGATGTGAAAAGAACAGGGAATTTATCCTGAAAAATTTGCTCTGACATAGCCTTCTCTAGAAAGATGCCTGTTTTCTTATACCTAAGCTTGGATTGCCCTTGTGAGATACTTAGCAGTAGCGAATACATCAACTTTCTCTGAATGCTCAATGCCTTCAATAGTGCCCAGGACAAGACTAGGCCCTCAGTAAGTGCTGAAGGAATGAATGAATGAATTTGGAAGGAAACACTTAGGGGTCCACTTAATCTCTCTGGTCTCTTTCCTGACTTATAACATGAGGGTTAATAATATCTGTCACAGAGCTGTCGCTACATTGAACGAAATGTCTCTAAAATCCCTTTGTGAATTGGGAAATCATTTGCACATCTTACAAGTGTTTGGAAATACTTCTTGAGTGAAAGATTTTTTGTTTTATCTTATGTATAGCCAGGTGAATAAAAGGAAATTCCATTTATTACTATGGGTAAACTTGCTCTTTGTGTAACTTTAATTATTCTCCAGGAGGAGGTAATCATGAAGAAATAATGAGGTGAAAAGCTGAATCATTCATGAAGCCAGTGTGATGACTCATGAGGGGCTTAATAAATATATAGTTGAGCACCTCACTTACCTATTTTGAGAAAATGCATCACACATTTTATTGGAAAACTACTTGTTACATTTTGTGCTTCCTATTTCTAAAGATTTGGGAGCCAGTGTAGAAATGCATATTACCACACAGTGAATTGTTATGTCGCTCTTCTTATGACTTAGAGGAAGGAATGTTTTTGCAAGGGTTATGGCCCATAGCTGGACAACATAAGAATGCAAGTAGAGGAAAGGAATTGTGCAGATACCAAATGGCTCAACCCAGGGATTCTGGCAGCCCCACTGGACAGTTTTGTCTACATCTTCTTTTCCCCAGGGAATTACCAAGAAGAGGGGAGGCCCCCTGCTACTGATTTTAAATTTTCCCTCCTCCCTTCCACACACACCTTTTCTCCTCCCTGCAGTGGATTTACACACATTTTGTGGGGCTGATTTAGTGAGCTCGTGGTTCTCATAATCTCCTTATAGAAGTGTATGCACATTAAGGGGACCTATTTAATAGACACGGCTGCCTCTGTGAAAGAATGCTTTGTGGAAGGGAGCCTTTGTATATTTCTCCATCTCAGCAGTTCCTGGGGCGCTTCCCAAGTCTGTGACACCGAATGGCAGAGCTGGGAAGGACCTGCTCCAGAATAATGGGAAGGAGGGGTGGGGCGAGGGAGGGAGGAGGCGACCAGTGTTGGAATCTGGAGACCATGGTATTGGCACTGCAGAGCTGAGCATCTTAACATTTTCTCTTCTTCTTACCCCCAGCTGGGCACTTTGCATTTGCAATGAGGGCCCCACTACTCTGAGCCCTAGTGAAAGTGGATCACTTTAAGCCCACAACAATGGTGGCTTCTTATCCTCTTTCTTAGTTAATGCTTTAGATAACTTTTCTTTTAGACCAGGTAGGGACTTGTAAAGTGGGACTGTGGCTCTGGCTTTTCCTGGTAAGATATGTGAAATTTTCTCATCTTTCCTAACTATCTTCCCTCCCTGTTTCCTCTTAATTTGAAAGAAATCTCTGCATTGGTAAATGTGGACAGGTCGTCAAGCTGTATTAGTGACGTATCTCCAGCAGTTGTCACAGACAGGATTTATTTATATAGGATGGCAATTCTTGATCTCCCCAACAATGTCCCAAAGGTTTGTTAGACAAAGAATTTACATTTCTCTTTCTTTAGTTTGATTTGGAAGCTCCAATCTAGAAGTTATCCATGTTTTTATTTACTACCTATTACCTACCAGTAAAACCACAAGGCTAGTGGAATTCTTTATTGCTTTAATTGCTAGGAAAGGGGGAAACAATCACCTAAGGACCACATTTTATTGGGAAGTAGGACTTAGCAATAGTGCTCACTTTTTTGAGTGCTTTTTATGTGCCAGGCATTATGAAAGGGTTAGAGTTCTATTTCTAATGCAGATAGCTACAGACTTCAGAAAGAGAAATGACTTATCTAAGATGTGAAAGCCACAAAGTGGTAGATATAGGATTCAAACCCATGACAGCTTCTGCCTGAGCACTTAGGATTATTACATTAATTGATTCAGCATTTAGTGAGCCCCATAATATTTGCTGTCTGCATAAATCTTGTTTCTTTGTGTAGGGAGCTGTGGAGAATATGGGCATGGGTTATGAGAGGAACTGATATTAGTTACAGCTCAGACAACAGGAAATACTTTACAGATCCAGTGGTTGACAACACATTTGTTTAGATCATGCCTCTGTTCCAAGTATGCATGTATTGGAAACCAACCTCTCCTCCCCTGCTTAGGGAGAATGGAATGTATGAATGTATGCAGAAGTAATTTGAAAACTGGAAATGAATGCAAATGTAAAATATTATTGTCATCATTATTAGAGGAAGAAAAAGAGAAAAGGAAAGAAACCTGAAGCTAGAATGCTAAATTCCAGCTTTAAGTTTATTACAGTATGCAGTGTCTATGCTATCTATATTCTGGAATTCCTTCCTCATGTGTTAGGAAAAGCTCTCCTATGTAATCTTAATTTATTTCTTTTTGACCTTCTCTGTTGAAATAAAATGGCTACCATCTCTTCATATGTACTTGAAAGACATAAGTTCTTCCCTGTCTTCCAAGTGTGAATGACCACACAAATGGGTGTGTCCCCAGTGTACTTTCTCTATCTGCCTGGATTGAAATTGGTGGAGGGACTTTGCCCTCAGTTGTTGATAGGGAGAGAGATGGAATGATAGATTCACATAGATAGAAAGAGAGGCAATACAGTGCCCTTTTTATTTGGCTCTGAGCTAAGAGAATTACCTGGGTTTTTTGGACCCCTTTTGAACCTGAGTTGTTATAATGAGTTTTCAAAGGACCCTAGCACCAAAGTCCTCAAATTTCTTCATCTATGCCTACTTTTTTTCTTCTTTGTCCCCAAGCTATAGCTGTGTCTCTTTCTTTTCCCCTTTCTTCACAGGCTTGTCTTTCACAAGGAAATAGAGCAAAAGTTGGAATATTTAGTCCATTAAAAGAAAAAAAGAACATGTATGGACTTTTCTCCTTTGTTGGCTGGTACCTTAGTAGCTATATTTCAGTTTTATTGTAATATATTTGACTAGCTTTGAATGTACTGCCAAAGGCAAGAGGGCACTTAATACCTTTGCATTTTATGTTTTTTTTTGCCAACCTGGCCCATGTCCCAGACAATGCATCCTAGAACATGGGTGGTAGGGAAAGTGACTTGATACATGTTCAGTGCTTGTTTGAATACATTCAGGCCTATCTGTTGAAATTTGTGGTGTATTTCACTTCTAGTGGTAGGCTCAAGGTTCTATAAAGGATGTCACATTGTGCAAAATTGCCATATCTCAGTCTTACTGAAGATATTTTGATTGCTTTTTAGCTTATATTATTATTAGTAGTAGTACTTCAGTTTAGCCAGCTTAGAATATTTAAGAAGAGAACATGCTAGAGTATCAAGAAAAATCTAGTAATGTTTGAGGGTTGAAAAATTATTCTACAGCCGGCCATATATATGATGAAGCCTTGAGCTAATCACTTAACCTCTCTGTGCTAATTTCCTCCTATAATCTACTAAATAACCTTCCCAGTCTAATTTTCTAAGATTATTTGCTGACTCAAATTTTTCCAGTCGTATAGCCAATGGCATTCCACTTGAGATTCTTGTTCTACTTGAAACTTATAGCTTGCAAACTTCACAGACTTTGGGTGAAGCTAGAGTGGACTATAGTGTGTTCTACCTAACATGAAACTTAATAATAGAGACAGTGGACTGGGAATTGAGAATAGGAATCTGTTAGAAAGGTGAAGTAAGTCAAAGTCTCTTCTAGATGAGCCAAACCTGGAAAGCTTTATTCATGGGTCGATTTATGGGTCAGTGAAGTCACATGACATGGACTGCCTTCCTATAGGACAGTCGTGAATGGAAGCTCAATTTCCTCAAAACCTAGATTTTCCTTAGAAGTTGCCTAAAAAAAAAAAAGAGCTTTGCCTAAGTGGTTTCCTGTCCTTAAGGTTTCCATGGAGAGAACATTTTCAAGATTAAAGGAGTCTAGCTGTCATTTTTAACCCAAGGGGTCTTCAGATTGATGTTTCAAAGCAGGGTGGGAATTTGGTTCTTTTAAAAAAAAATCCTGTTTACTTTTTCTTCAAAAAGTGTCGAGGAATTAGCCCATTGGCTACTGATTATTAGCTTTGCAGTAAAGAGAGAGTGAGAAAGAGACGTAGTCTGTAATTTAACGGTGCCTCTAACACTAAAATGAAGGCAGAGCTTTTTTCTTTCTGCCAAGGATGCTGCAGGGCTCTGGTTCACAGTGGTCATCCTTTGATTATCTACTCACTCTGCTAACATTTTTTAGTCCCTATTCTGCGCTTCCATCATGCCTTGGGAGGCTTTAGAGTAGATAAAGAAAAGGACACAGGCCTGTATCTGCTTACTGTACTTGTGGGCTGGGGGAAATCAAGAGATTCCTTCCTAGTTTTGAGATTTCACTTTCAATTAATTACAGCCAGCGATGGTTGACAAGGAAAGTAGGGAAGGATGGAGGAGCCCCTTAACCAGGAAGAATAAGGAGATTTCAAGGCCTGTTGAAATTAATATGAAGGTTATGAGAACTGAGGCTATTTGGAGCCATCTAGTTTAGGGAAAAAAAATACCTGGGAGACAGCTGGGAATCAGCAGGCGTTAAATCCTGATTTGTTCTCTTGATTCTCTTTAGAAGCCCTGCTCCTGGTAAATGAGTCAGCCTCTGGGGGGAATAAAATCAAAATAACATCAGGACACATCAGCATATCAGAAAGGGGCAGAGGGAGTTTATCAGGGGCCAAGAGTGAGCATAGACTAGATCCCAAGTCCTTTGACAGGCCATCCAGCATTCCTTCTTTCTCCAGAAAACCTTTCCAGAGTCTTCTAATACTAGGGCAATATACCCCTAAACAAAACATTGTGGCAGGCCGGGTGTGGTGGCTCATGCCTGTAATCCCAGCACTTTGGGAGGCATGTGGATCACCTGAGGTCAGGAGTTTGAGACGAGCCTGGCCAATGTGGCGAAACTCTGTCTCTACTAAAAATACAAAAATTAGCTGGGCGTAGTGGCGGATGCCGGTAATCCCGGCTACTTAGGAGGCTGAGACAGGAGAATGACTTCAACACAGGAGGCGGAGGTTGCAGTGAGCTGAGTTCACACCACTGCGCTTTAGTCTGGGTGACAGAGCAAGTCTCCGTCTCAAAAACAAAACAAAACAAGTGTGGCATACCCTCTGGAGCTAACAGACAATTAAACAAGAGGTTTGGCAAAGCTCAGAGAGCTATCAGAGAGAAGGCATAGGGGATTCACAACAGCATATAGATGCCGCTAACTCGTGTAACTTGTAAAATCACATATATACAGTACCAAATAGAGCACTGTGGTTCGGCACATTAGAACAACTTATTTCTCTTATTTTTTCACTATTTAAAACTGAAATACTCCGTTTCCTAAAACATTTAGTTTAAAACTGTATTTGATTATATTCCTTGTATTGTATTTCTGAGATTTCTAAAGTTTACTGAATCTTTTCTTTTGTGTGGGGAGGCACCTTGAAGGCTAATTTCCTTAGCGAAGGAGAATCTGAAGCTCAGAGCAATGTGGCTTCTTGCCCATGTTTGCTGAAATAACTGGTGATGGGGCCTAGATGAAAAGCTCAGTTTCATGACATTTGATCTAGTGGCATTTCCACCACACTGTAGCATCTCTCAGTATTTGAAATGTGAAACAAGATTGAGTCTCAGGCCCCAACTTCTTGCTTTTCAAGTCTTGTATGCAGAGTCTTAATACTTCTTGATGTTCTGATCTCTTGTCTCCCTGTCAGGACTGACATCTACAACTCAGTTGTTTACTATGTCTCCTGTCCTTGAGTAAGGTATTGACTACCTTGTTGGGCTGATTTGACTGTTTCCCCTGGGGAAATACCAGAAAGAAAGTGCAATAATGGTATGCTTAAAGTACGTTGATCATTTCTTTCTTTGCAACTTGTAGAATGGAGGAACATCTAAAAAAGTATGATTTCAATCTTGCTGTAGCCAACCTTCCTGGGCTTACTAAATAGAACTGATTTCCCAGTTAGTTT
Source organism: Cacajao melanocephalus (assembly GCA_963573385.1). NCBI lineage: Eukaryota > Metazoa > Chordata > Mammalia > Primates > Pitheciidae > Cacajao > Cacajao melanocephalus. The sequence goes on from CAUYLG010055664.1 coordinate 51,897, forward strand.
GGGGTATACATTCCTGAAGTAGTGCTGACCAGCTGTGGACTGGACAGCATTCTGATAAAGTGGCTCCAGCATCCTGTATCAGCAATATCCAGGTGTCGTGATGTTTCTCGAAGTTATGACAAGCCTCTGGACAGAGTGTTTTACCAGCTGCTTTTTGTACAACTGTTGGTTGGTTTTCCCAGACTGGATGATGTTTATCATGTCAGAGGACTTGACTAGCCCCTTATGGGCTGATTCTTATCCATTTTCTTGACCATTGCCTTAAAGGCACCTAAGCCTCTATAAAATTGGGTTATAGCAACTGGAACAATACTCTTCCTTAGTTAATTGCAATCATGTTCAAAACTCTTTGCAGGTACACAAAATCAGTGACTGAAACTCAATGGCAGAAGACAGGCCAGAAAGCAGTCCACCACATACACTGCAGAATGTGCAACCCTAGGGAGCTCAGTAGAACTTTTGCCTGAGAATTCAGAGTATGATTATATTAGGAGATGGTAGAACTCAGAGGTTCTTATTCTGGGCTCCATAGAATTCAAGGAGTCCATGAACTGGATGAGGAAAAGAATAACAACACAAACCTCTAACTAAAATTAATCATTTCTTTCCATTACATTGTAGACAACAGATCCTAACAGTATTAACAGGTACGTGGAACTTTATCACAGAAACAAATGTTTCATATCTAATTGTAGATTTCTACAGATAACTTGAAATGGCATAATCTTCACTACTTTGCAATTACAGTATTTGTTAGACCCATCATTAGAGATGTTGTTGATTAGTATATTAATAAAGAAACACATTACTATGTTGTAGCTTTAAAAAATTATAGTGGGTGTTCTTTACAATTCTGTGTGTTTTATGCATTTAAACAGCTGATTCTGAGAGATTGTTATACTTCACTGCCCTGTCCCTGAGCTGTGTGACACAGAAGAAGCTAAGAACTCCTGGCTGAGGATAGGCTGCGGTAACAAACGAATCCTTATATCTCAGTGATTCTACACATCTTTCTTGTTTAGTTAATATGTCTTTTCAGGATTGATGTGGCCCTCTTCTATCTTGAGATGTTAACATCTCAAACTGTGACTTCCAACTTTGCCTCAAGAGGGCAAGAGAGGCATGGAGAGCTCACCCTCATTCCTGTAGGCTGTGTCTGGGTAATGACACAGGTTACTTCCGATCAGCCCATTGGCCATGACTGGTTGCATGACTCCATCTACCTGCAAGGGAGCTGGAGTCTATGGGAGAGAACTTGAGAATTCCAGTAGGCAGCATACACGTATCTGTTTCACAATGATATGGTTTTCTTTGGCCAGTAGTATTTGGCCTTGTGTCTTCAACATATGTTATGTGCCTAATAAATATCTATGTTCTAAATAGTATCTTTGATTGGGCATGCAAACGAAACAAATGAAACCCAGAATAGAACTTTCATAAAATCCAGTATTAAAGTTCATACACAAATTATAAGAATTAACTTACTGTGGCCAGGCTCAGTGGCTCATGTCTGTAATCCCAGGACTTTGAGAAGTTGAGGCGGGAGGATCCCTTAAAGCCAAGAGTTTGAGACCAGTTTGGGCAACACAGCAAGACTTTTTCTCTTTAAAAAAAAGAGAATGAGGCTGGGCACGGTGGCTCACGCCTGTAATCCCACCTCTTTGAGAGGCCGAGGCAGATGGATCACCCAAGGTCAGGAGTTAGAGACCAGCTTGGCCAACATTGCAAAACCCAGTCTCTACTAAAAATACAAAAAACTTAGCTGGGTGTGGTGGCAGGTGCCTGTAATCGCAGCTACTTGGGAGGCTGAGGTAAGAGAATCGCTTCAACCTGGGAGGCACAGGTTGCGGTGAGCTGAGAATGCACCATTGCCCTCCAGCTCGGTGACAGAGCGAGACTCTTGTCTCAAGGAAAAAAAAAAGAGAGAGATAAAATTAACCTATTTTAACCTATTGCTTTGCAGATAGTAAGAGTTTATTACAATTCTTATATAATTAAGCTACTTCTTGCAAATGAAGATTCTCTATTCCCTCCTCCTGCATTTTAATAAGTAAAGAACAAATTAAGAGGAAAGTGCAGTGAACTGACTATCATTATATTCTCTAGGAAAGAAGTGAAAAGAAAAATAGTTATAGCCAGAATAATAAGTCTTGATGCACTGACTGTATTTCTTGCCTCTCTTAGAGTTCACAACCTCTCCCTCTACCAACTCTATCTTTATTTTATGTATTGTTTCTCTTGGGATAAAACCAACTTCACTCATCATGACCAGAGGCCTTCCAGTCAGATTGGCAGCCGTATTCTTGGATTTATTTTAGTCTAGGTTCACCTCTTTGAACTGATTTATGCCTTTTTGTGTTGATGCCTTCAGCAGTTAATTTCATAGTTTAACTACTTTTTCTGTAAGAAAATACTATCTGAACAGTTTCTAGAAATTACTTCTACTTCTGGCAAAAATTGCTTCTAGTGAAATGTCTTCTGCTTCTGGTGTGTTTGTGCACAAAAATACCAAACTATAGTAAGTGTAATGCAAACACCTTGAAATATTATCTACCAGTACCTTTCTCCCAAATTAGGGACTTTCTCCCTGCAAAGTGTAAAAGGATGAATATTCCACTTTCTTCCAAGGCTGATGAAAAAGAAGTGGAAGTGACTTCCGCTTGAAAATCATCAGCTCCATCTCACTTTGAATAAAACACAGTCGATCTCTTTTAGGTGCTTAAGTATAGATTTAAGCCTGTCCTAGATGCGTCTTTGCTGGCACCCGTTGAATAAACAGAGTAACTAAATCATAGATAAAAGGTCTAGAACTCAGGTGCATTACTAAAAGGTATCCTTTTTTTCCCCCTTCACTTTCTTCTTGATAGAAATTCCCCAACAGCAATTTGGATATGATATAAGACTTAGCTTACTTTACATAATATTTAAGGCTAATTGTTCTTGGATTTTTTCCAGTTTTTTTTTTTTTTTTAAGGCTAAGGAAAAGAAGCAACAGAGATTTTTCCTTGTTTTGACTGGAGAAGACATATAACAACTTAAACACGACAGAAAACATTGCAAGTAAATGCCTTTCCCACAATGGAGCTGTGAACTTATCCTGTAATGTACACTTCATAGCTGTCTTATTTGAGCAAATCCTCCAGAGCCCTAAAATTGATTTGTTGTATTGCTTCCACATTTTTTGCCAACAGTTATTTAGACAGAGCTGAAACATATTAAACACTGGTTGAGTTCCCCATTGTCCTGTCTGGCACTCTGTTTCCATCCATAATGTACACTGGTATACATTAGATCACTGAGGGGCTCATTATTACTGAATTCCAGCCAGGACTTCGTTTCCTAAAAAGCACATGTGCCTGCCAGGTATTGCTTATAGGCTTTAAGCTCTACTTTTTCCTCCGTGTATGTGTGTGTGTGTGCGCGTGCGTGTGTGTGCGCGTGCGTGTGTGTGCATGCATGTATGTCGTTCAGAGAATAGGTACAGCATAATATCTTTTTAGATTATAATTTTTGTTTCTATTGCACATTCTCTTATGCTGGGGGAATTTCGGGTTAAAAAGGAAAATAGCAGCTCTGTCTAATTAATGTCAATTTAGGTGAAGTAGGTGAGGAGAGGTGGAAAATTTGTGGTAAGTAGAAGAATATGAATAAAATTAACTGCAATTAAAACCACCTAAGGTGTAGTCACATTTCCCAAACCCAACTGGCAGTCTTAAAACTGATCAGTGGGCCGGGTGCGGTGGCTCACTCCTGTAATCCCAGCACTTTGGGATGCCGAGGTGGGCGGATCACAAGGTCAACAGATCGAGAGTATCCTGGCCAACATGGTGAAACCCCATCTCTACTAAAAATACAAAAAATTAGACAGGCATGGTGGTGCATGCCTGTAGTCCCGGCTACTCGGGAGGCTGAGGCAGGAGAATTGCTTGAAACCGGAAAACGGAAATTGCAGTGAGTCGGGATCGCGCCACTGCACTCCAGCCTGGCGATAGGGTGAGACTCTGTCGCAAACAAAACAAAACAAAAACTGACCACTGAATTATGGAAACTGAACGGAAAAAGGCTTTGGTTCATTGCATCAAAGTATTTTTCTTTTCCCATTTTGGGTGCATTGATCTCCCTGTATTCCCTGGTATTGCTGGAAAAACTTGGTCAAAAAGGATAATTACTTTTTTTATTTAGTTGCATGCTCTTCAAAAGGCAACAGCAAGTATTCATTAATTTCCATCTGATAGAGCTGAACTTTTTTTTGTGGTTAAACAAATGAAACAGGAAATGACCCAAGATACAGTTTCCATGACACCCTGTCACTTGGATCCAGTTTTCTAGAAGATGAAAGACCAAAGCCGGCTTTTGATAGTGAGTAACTAATTGGACTGGCTGATAGTGGGAGTTTTTTAATGTGAAAAATAAAGGAGAAAAAAACTGGAACAGCTGTGTTTTGGTACAGTTGTCTAATCCCCAGATAAAACACTCCAAGGACATTGAAATTAAATAGTGCCTTTAGTTAAGGGGAAAAATGTAAAATCTGCCAAAGCACTGGTTTACTTTAGAGAAAATACAGAATATATTTACGTGGAAAAACAAAACAAGCAAACAAAAACTCTAAAAATTTACAGAGCCAAGATAGTAAGTGATAGTTTGTTCATACAAAGTATGATTTCACATACATGCACACACACATATATATATAGTTTACTTTTTATTTTATTTTATTATTATTTTTTTTGAGATGGAGTTTCGCTCTTGTTGCCCAAGCTGGAGTGCAATGGCATGATCTCGGCTTACCGCAGCCTCCGCCTCCTGAGTTCAAGCGGTTCTCCTGCCTCAGCTTCCCGATAGCTGTGATTACAGGCCTGCGCCACCACACCCGGCTTATTTTGTATTTTTAGTAGAAATGAGGTTTCTTCATGTCGGCCAGGCTGGTCTCAAACTCCTGTCCTCGGGTGATCCATCTGCCTTGGCCTCCCAAAGTGCTGGGATTACAGGTATGAGTCACCACGCCCAGCCCAATTTCATATTTTTAAGATGAATTATTACATGTGAATAAAGAGAGTTCTTGCTAGATTACTTTTTCAGTCAACATTTTCAAATGTGTCTCTGTGTGGCATGTTGGGTAGTCCTGATGAGTTTTGTTAGAAGGATGAAAAAGTTTTGTTTAACTCATGTTAAACAATTTCAGGTATTCAGTTAGAAGTGTTTTTACTGATGAGTCCCCCCGTACATGCATAAATATAGGTTCCAATTGTCTATATTTTGTAGAGCTTCTTTAGAGAATTAAATGTGAATAAGCTAGGGGTTTGTTAGACTAATGGGTACAACTTCCTGTATACCACTGGGGACATCATTGGTTTGGGCTCTAATTCCAGGCCTTGCCAGTTATCAGCATAGTGACCTGTGATGCCGTTTCTCTTTCTTTTGTAAATGAAGAGGTTGGGGATTGTCCTTATATAATAGCTCTGTCCCTCTGCATACTTTGGAAATGTAGGACAAGCGCTGACCTCTTCTAACATAAAGGTAACCCTGATGGGCACAATTGAGATGCACATGAAAAGGTGAAAATATTTTTATTTTATTTTTTTGAGACAGGGTCTCACTCTGTCACAAAGGCTGGAGTGCAGTAGTGCAATCGTGGCTCACTGTAACCCCCACCTCCTGGGCTCCAGCAATCCTCCTACCTCAGGCTCCCAAGTAGCTAGGACTACAGGCGCATGCTACCACTGCCTTGCTAATTTTTGTATTTTTTGTAGACATGGGGTTTTGCCATGTTGCCCAAGATGATCTCAAACCACTGAGCTCAAACCATCCCACCTGCTTTGTCTTCCCAAAGTGCTGGGATTATAGGCATGAGCCACTGTACCCAAGCCACTGAAAATGTCTTAAAAGGAGAAAACACCTATTTTACTTAAATGTGACACAGTATTTCATCACTGGAACTTAATGGTATACATTAGAACTGTTTCTTGAGAAACGTAGTCTTTGACTTAATGAATTTTCTAGCAGTTCTCAAGCTTTCTCTTTTGGGTATATCAGAATTCTGTCATCAGTTTTCCATTAGTTGGATTTACCTGTTGGGTTTAATTCTTTCATTTTGTATGTAAGTACCTCTGCTTGGTTTCATTTTGCTTTGCTACACAAGGGAGTAGAAACAGATGTTAAGACTGAAATTCTGTATTTAGGGAGCAGGGTGGTATAGTGGAAAGATATACTGACCTGGGCATACTTATGGGCAACAAACCTGTTGTAAATCTCCTCTTTTGCAAATTATACCTACTTTGGGGTGGACTGCAAGTTCTGTGAGGCCTGAGACCTCCCTCCAACCCTTTTACAAAGCCGGCAGTGTAGTGCTCTGCCTATCTGATTGAGACACTGATCAGATGTTTGAATGGCTTGTGCAGACAAGGTGGGAGGATGTACACCAGGAACACACGGTGGCTGTTCAAGAAATGGTGATAGTTTTTTTATAGTTTCATTTCCATGAATTGATATTTTAGGATACTGTTGGTCTCAAACAGCAGTCTCTGAGACCAAGACTTCTAATTTTTTTTTCTGGAAGGAAATTTGTTTCCCTCACCCGGAAGGACATTTCTTTTCTGGATGTCGTTCAGATTTCTTCTAAACTGGCATCTCACTTGGTGTGAAACTACAGGTAACTTTTAATTACACCACCCAACTTTAAAGTTCTGGATGACCATGCAGGAACTGCTTTTCTTTTCCTAAGGTCACCATCCCCAGTGCAGATGGAAATGGACAAGATACCAGAGGGCAGTCAAGAGCTACTGGGGAGCCCCTGGGCTGGAACCTGCTCAGCCCCGGGAGCCACAGGCATTACTCTCAGGGGGCTGCTTTATTGCTTATCTCGCAACTGTCACTATGCTGCGAGGTCTGGAGGGGAGGGGAGAGGACGGTAGATTCCTCCTGCTGCACCTTTGGAGGCTGCGGGCTTTCCTGGGCCTCAGAGAGCGGCTCCGAGTAGGTACTCAGCTCAGGAGCCTGATAAGGTGCATAAAATCAAGGTGCATAAAATTGCTGTAGCCAGACAGGACCTCCTCGCCCCTGGGCCGTGCCCCACCCCGCCGCCCTTCCCCCTCCCGGGCGCACCCCGACCCCCCCCCCGCTGCCCCCTCCTCGTCCCTGGGTTCACCAGATCCACGCCCACCCCTCCCCCGGAACCCTGCAGCCCCTCACCCTGAACCCCGTTGCCCCTCCCCTCTTGGCCACGCCCCACCCTGCCTTCCCGGCGCCCTCTCTCTCCGGCCTGCCTTCTCCCTGACCCTCCTCTTGGCCGCACGGACCCTGCGGGCCGCAAGGCAGCTCTTTGTTCCCCCACCTCGCGCATCGCCTCGCCTCGCCTCGCCTCGCCTCGCCCCGCTCCGCCCCGCCACCCGCTCCTCTCTCCCCTCGCGGCTCTGCCCTTTGTCTTCCACGCCAACACCTGGCTTTCCCTTTCAGCTCCTTTTGCCCTGCAACCCCCCCCCGGGCGCAACCTCCACATCCCTTCCACTTCTACCTGCCTGCCTTGGCCTGTATTTTGTTCAACCAAGGCTGAGTCATTGCAGTCCTTCATTCATTTGTCACCTCACACACTTCTCCTTAAGTGCCAGGTGCGTGCAAGGCCGAACAGGAGCCGCCAATATGTGTCAGACTGGACTGCCACCTGCCACTCATTCATTGAACTTTTAATAAGCACTGGCGTTGTGTTTGGCGTTTTGCTGTGCTCTAGAAATAAAAATTTCAGAGAGGCTAGAGTTCTTCAGGGAGGCAGATAGGTGATAGAACCATTATTGAGCACTTGCTAAGTGTAAATATTCTTACCTGCATTATCTTGTGTGATCCTCACAACCACACCCAACGACAACCTGTTGAATGCTCTGTGTCTGACAGTATTCTAAACAGTTGATGTGTATTACTTTGCTTCATCTTCCCAGCCACCAATGAGGCAAGTACTGTCATTTTAATGCAGAGGAGGATTATGGAGAGACAAAGGTGGAATGACATAGAGCCACATGACAGCAGAGCCAGGAGTCAAAATCAGGAAGGTTGTATTGGGTATATTGAGAGAAAGTGTGTGTGTGGTTTTTTTTTCTTCTTGGAGTGGGGTGGATGTGTCAAGAAAGATTCAGAGGTGACTTTTATGCTAAGTATCTGGTGTATCTTGTGTCATGGTTTTGTTCTTGCCCAATACTCGCTGTGATTGTTTAGAGATGTTCAAAGAGTGCCTAGAAAACTGTTTAAAATAGAGTTAAAGCTGTTTAGTATTTTCACTTGCATTTTTCTGAATAAATACATCAAATTGCCTGTTCTTTGTTCAAGTAGCTCCCTCATATAGAGCATGTTTTTGGAGCAATTAGGAACCTAAAGTTGTAAAGTGATTGAAGATCTTTGGTAGATAGGAGCTGAATTTGCTTTTCAGTTCTTTTTATGACTGTTGTTAGGTAAAGGTTTCAACTTACTCATCTATAAAATGAGATTAATAGTAAACTCTACCGTCTCTTGTGAGATGTGAATATTTTGATGTCCCGGGGACAAAGGCCTTGGAATCTCATGACTTGTAAATTAGTATGTATTTCACACAGTCATGCTTTGAAGATTGTTCTTGATGTGTTAGGATAGGACCAGGACACTGACTTGAGGATCACAACTACCTCCGTGGAGCCTTCATTTCTCCCAGCTAGAAAAGGTTCCCTTTACTCTACTTTTGTGCCTCCGTGGTACTACTTACTGGAGTTTCGCATTATAGTTAGTTGTATCCACTTCTGCCTGCCTCACTATGTCATACATTCCTTGGGGCTAGGGACTGCCTTACCCATCTTTGCTTTGCCCTTGAGTTTGAGGCCACCCTTAAGACCACAGCATATGCCAATTGAGTTGAACCTAATGAGCTGCCTGGTTAATGTTGAGATGAAAGGTGATGTTTTTACTTTGGTGGTGGTGGTTGTTATTTTACTCTCTGGGGTGGAAAAAGAACATCTTGCATAGGTAGACATGGAGCATGGGCTCTAAAGTCTCCAGGGAAGAAGCAGGGGCAGGAAAATGGGAGAATTGGAGTAGGAAACCACAGACAGCCCAGAAGATAGAGAATGTGGAAACTCAGGTTGAGTTAGGAAGATGAGCCAGGAAGAAGTAAGAACAAGCTTTCAGGAGCCGAGAGTGAGAATGGAAATTCAGCTCCAGACAGAAAATAGCTCCTTTTTGATATGTCAAAAATGTGATATTTAGCGGAAAAAATATACCTTTAGGAGTCAGAAGACTTGAGTTCAAACCACCAGTATGTTGCCTGGGCAAATAATTTAAAGTTGGGGACTCCATGTCCTCATCTTTAATCTTTAAGGTGGGAAAATGAATGTATCTCATCTCCTTCTGTATTGGTCCATTCTCACACTGCTGTAAAGAAATACCTGAGACTGGGTAATTTATAAAGAAAAGAGGTTTAGTTGGCTCAGGGTTTCATAGGCTGTACAGAAAACATGACTGGGGAGGCCTCAGGAAACTTAAAACCATGGTGGAAGGCGAAGGGCAAAGCAGGCACATCTTCACATGGCCAGAGCAGGAGGAGAAGATAGAGAAGGTGGAGGTACTACACACGCAAACATCCAGATTTTGTGAGAACTCAGTCATTATCATGAGAACAGCCAAGGGGAAATCCACCCCCATGATCCAGTCACCTCCCACCCGTCCCCTCCTCCACCACTGGGGTTTACAGTTGTACATGAGATTTGGGTGGGGACACAAATCCAAACCATATCACCTTCCTAATGTGTTTTTATAGGAATTATATGAGAATGCCTGAAGAAATATTCTTGTATTAAGTGTAAAGCACTACACAAATGCTGGTGTGAATGTGGGTGAGAGCTTCTGGTGGAAGAAATAGCAGTGGATTTAGCACAGGCTGTGAAAGCATATAGTCTTTTTTTTTGGCGATGGGGGAAACCTTGGATTAGCAAAAAATCGGTCCGAACCTCGATTTCCTCATATGTGAAATGGGGATAATCATGCCTACCTTACGTGAAATGGACCTGCCAGGCTAAGCACGTATGAATTGGGTCTGTCCTGGAAAACTTGTTTCAGTGATTGACGTTAAACACCTGCTACTCTTACTTAGATATATTCCTCCCAAGTCCTTAAGTTTTTCTCTCACTAAGCCTGAGAGTGAGAGGGCTAAGTAAGATAGAGATGTACTGCATTTAGAGAACCTTACTCAGCCTTCTAAGACACGCCCAGGTCTGACACTGGTTTACTGTCGCAAGCTGTTTATTACTCTTAAGCCCAAGACAACTTCTGTAGCCTGGATAAGTTGCCTCCCTAGTTCATCTTTTTATCCTTGAAAAAGGCCCAGGGCTTCCAGGTATTTCCTTTTCTTTGGTATCTCCTGCCATTCCCCACCTCCAGGGTTCTTCTCTTTCTGTAATTGGCTGTTGCTCCCCTCATCTTTGCTGCCCAGAAGACAAGCACAAAGGAAAAAGGTCTTTTTTATTTTTTTAAGGCTTTTATTACTAATTATAAGAGAAAAAGCAATAGGGCAACAGAACTGAAAATTTAATGAAGTTCATACTCTTTCTGTTTCCTTGTTCCTAACTATGAGTATGGATGAAAAATGCTCTCTGCTTTTATTTCTGAGGGTTGAGGCTGCTCATCTCTTTGAACTGTCATTAGCAAAAGGCCCTATAACTCCCTCCACCTTGGAGCCTTTCATGCCTGTGGTACCCGCCCCTTGTAAGTGTGGAGTTTTCATTTTTTAGAGATTTCCAGACTTGGTAATAACAAGTTCACTGGGCCTCAGCTCTGCCCAGGAGGGACTAATTGCAGAGTAAATCCCAGGCCATAATAAGGAATTGATGAAAGAGCACCATCTTTAATCCTTTCTTTGGCTTCAGCCACTTGTTATTAAAAAGGTGTATTTGAATCAACTACAGATGAACAGCTTTAGTTCATTTGTCTTTTTTGGCTTAAAAAAATAGGTAGGAAGGAAAAGGATCTTAGGGTAAAACACTCAAGTTATTCAGTAATTTTATAAGTCTTTATTTTTCTCTGACTATGAAATCAGCCCTAGGGTGCTTTTTAAAAAACTTTTATTAAATCTCCAAGGATAGTGGGAAAACACTACAACATTGTATATAAATGTAAAATTAAGACTGTGAGGTGGATTTTATGACATTTTTTCAAAGCCTAATATAGATACCTATTTTAATATTGTGACATTTGCATCCCTTCTCAGTTTATCAACAGTAGGAGAGATTTATCTAAGACATAGCAGAGATAATACAAAAATACTGTATTTTATATATTTTATGTATTTTATAAGATTTTATATATATTCTTAGATGTATTTTGTCTTGCACGACTCCTGTTAAGATTTTTCAGTTTAGGATTAGGAAGAAATAATACCTTTCAGAAATATGTATTTTTTCAATGCTGAAAAACTGGCCACTCAGATAGAACATGCCCCACATACATACATTTCACATTTATGATAGAATAGTGAAGAGATATTACAACGTTCATATAAAACCTATATTTAGGGTGACTTAAAGTGCTAGTTAAAACTGCTTTTTAAGGAAAATTTTAATGGCAGTCAAGAACCAGGAGCCTCGGGTGGATTCTCAGTGCTGGTATGTGACCAGCTGTGTGAACCTGAGCAAATCAGTATCTTCTCTTGTCATAAAAAAGGGATAAGGAGGTAAAGTAGAATTGCTCCAGCAGCATTAAGATGAAGATTCAGTGAAGTTTTGGACACTTACTGCTGTTTCAGCTGACTTGCATCTTTGCACCCGTTTGGCTTTAGGAGCCAGTGGGAGTTACAGGGAAGGCAAGTGATCCTCTCTCCTGCTCCTTTGCAGTGGGGACAGTATGTGTGTTACCTACACTAGGCCATTGAAGACTGTTACCTGGGACTTTGGGCATTTAGGCAGCAATAGAAATGGGACAGTTAATAATTTTAAGGTTATGGAGAGAAAAGAGAGTCCAGTGACCGAACAGCCAGGTAGTCATAGTGGCCTTTCAACAGGTTGTTTAGGTGGCTTGATCTCCTAGGTGATGGTCTCAATTGCGTAACCACTAAGTTTCTGCCACTTGTTGTGTTTCTAATGTCTTTCTAATAAATCTTTCTTTTTTCTGATTAATTTCTGTCTTGTTATTTTGTTTTTCTGGTGGTCATTATCCATGTTTGCACAATTTTTAAATTGCTAAAACCAGAAATTGCCAGAGAGATTGGCTCACTGGGACAAAGATTAAGATACACGCAGATAATGCCAAGTGCTCCTGTAAATCTCTTGCAAGATTTTGGTATGATTTAAATAAGATGTTGCCTATTGGAGTACTGTGGGTCCTTGGAAGTTCAGTGCATGTATAATTGTTGTTGCTGGAGGTCGTAATGAGGGGAATATCAATGGGAGTAATATGGCCATGGGTACATTGGGATTTAGAGTGTCAAAGAAAAGCCACTGGATTTGGTAATGGTTTTGGTCCTTGTAGTGGAGAATCCACTTTCCTTTTGCCTATATTTATGTGGCAGGTAAAATGCCTTTTAGATGATGGATATTTTGGACTGTGCTTATTTTGAGTGTGCCTAAGATCTCTAGAGGTATTATAGGACATTAAAGCAGATAGTGAGAGTATGATACGTAGGTTTGCAAATGAAGGACACTATTGTTCTTCTGCTGTAGAGCAGGCACTGTACTTTAATCTGTTTTTTCTCATTTGATGTTACTTCCTCTTATTTTAAAGATAAGGAAATCCTCATGAGAGGAAGTCTTAGTCCCTTGTTGAGTATCAATTAACTATTGTAAGGGAGATTGAACATTCACATCCAGGGCTTTTATATTTCAAAGCCCTTGTTCTTTCCCTTCTAGCTTGCTAAGATCATGAGAAAATAAAGAAGTGGAAGAAAGACCAGAGAAAAGAGTAGAAATTGCTTAGTAAAATAAATAACCATCAGGTTCCAGAGAGAGGTTATTAGAAAATTAAGAGTTCGAAGAATCATAAAATTGCAAGATTGGAATGGACCTTAGAGAAATAGAGCTCACCGCCCTCTCCAGCTGATCTCTTCCTCCAGCATCTCCAAAGTGGTCACCCAGCTACTTCCCGCTGCAATGATGGGGAGTGTCTTACTGCAGAAGACAGTCTGTTCCGACCGTGTTTCGCTCTGGCCGTGAGGAAATTATTCCTTATGAACTCCAGGTTTTCCTTTGGCTCCAAGTTTACAAAGCAATAATTAGCACTTTGATTTGGGAAAGCTGGGCAGCAAATTGGTTATGAACCCCAGCTCTAGAATCAAATTGCCTTTGTTTGAACTTGAAATGGACTTTCTCAGCTTTCCAGCTGTGGCCTTACAGCTAAGCTGAGGTTTCCTCATCTGAACATGGTGGCCACCTCACAGCATTGATATGAGGGTCAGATGAGATAAAGCATTTGGCATAGGCATTGGCATGTATAGTAAGACTTTTTAATCAGATTATATATATAAAGTTACTGATCGTTATTTTTTAAATAACTCTACAAGGTAGAAATTATTATTCCCACTTTCTTGATCTTAGAAATTGAGAAAGCTCCCTTATGGTCACAGAAAAAGCAAGCAGAGCTGGGCACAGTGGCTCAAGCCCTTAATCCCAGCATTTGGGAGGCCAAGGCGGGTGGATCACTTGAGGTCAGGAGTTCGAGACCAGCCCTGCCAACATGGTGAAACCCCATCTCTACAAATAATAGGAAAATTAGCTGGTCATGGTGGTGTGCACCTGTAATTCCAGCTACTTGGGAGGCACAAGAATGGCTTTAACCCAGGAGGCAGAGATTGCAGTCAGCTGAGATCACACCACTGTACTCCAGCCTGGGTGACAGAGTGAGATTCTGTCTCAAATAAACAAAGAAACAAATAAATAAATACATGGAGAAGTAGAAGCCCCCTGGGGTTCAAGGGCAAATAAACGAATGAATGAATGAATGAATGAATGAATGAATGGAGAAGCAGCAGAAGCCCCCTGGGGTTCAAGGGCAAATGATTTAGCTTCTGCTCTTCCCCTTTTAACACTTCCTGCTGTTCCTCCTCTATTTTGAATGGATAGTGGCTACTACAGGCCAACTGGAGTAACTAAGACAAAATAACAGTCTGCAGGTGTGGCTAGGGGCACACACATCCCTGCCAATTTTGGGCTAAATTCAACATTTCCACTCTTCAAGTTGCTGTACCTTCCTCTCTCCGGTCTCCTAAAGCAGAATTTTCATTTGAAACTGTTATTTCAGTCGTTTGTAGTCTCTGCTCATCAGCACGTGGAATTCAGTGTCACCTCATGTATTTGTTTTCAATAGCTGATACAAACAAGTCTTTTGGGGGAGTAGAACTTTGTTTTTCAGTATATACATGTGATAAACTTGACACGTGGTTACGTTTTTCCCGCCACCGTTTAAGTGACTTCTGGACTCTTTCGTGATCAAGCCATACTATGTATTTTACAAAAGATAAGATACACTTTATATTAGTGAATGTTGATCTCTGACCTCTGGACATTCTTACACAAGTTCATGCCAAACAGAGGCACACATTTCCACCCTTAACATGTTCTGTTTTTCTGTTTTCCGTTTCTGTTGTGCTGAGTGCCATGGAGAAAAGGGGCAGTAACCATGTGTAAGGGTATCCTTGCTTCCCAGCAGCTATGGCGGGGGGAAGTGAAACAAGGTAGACTTTGATAAATCTCTAAGATTCAGGAGGTATTTCAAAGACAAGGCATTTCACATTTGAGTTGCGTCTTGCCAGGAACGGTAGAGATGAAAGGACTCAAAGGAAAGAGTGCTTAGTTTCTAGTCTTTTAATGGGCTGGCAGTCAGGAAATGGAAATACGTGAAGTAGGCCTTGAATGCCTATGACACAACTGGAGATGGTAGGAGCTGCCTAAAGGAAACAGTTGCTGTTCAGTGGAAGCCACTTTTTGGCAGCAGGAATATTAGTCTGGGGATGCTAGATCTTCTCGTTTTTCAAAAGATGTTGGAAATCCAGATTCTTATAAGACGTGAAATTTGTGTGAGTTAAACAAAATACCTATGCAGGTTAAATTAGGTTGCCAGTTTGCAGCTTCTATTCCAGATAATCTTTTTAGGAGGGACATTTCTGTCATCCCTTCACTTAAAAAACAGTTGGAGGAAAAGTTAAATTGGTATATTCCTTCATACTTTATACTATTCATTTCCATCCATGTGTTACTTTCTCTGTTTGAACCTTAGCTCTCAAGATAAGGTTTAGATCTGAAGTGTTGCTCTAAGTAAAATAACGTTTTTGGAAACTGAATTCTCCAGGGTCTTCAGCTAAAAGTGAAACCTGGAATGGTTGCCAGTGAATGCTTTCTGTGGCCTTGGAAATTCAGAGTGATTTATCACTTATTGGTAGTAACTGGAGGCCTCTATATACAAGAAAGGAGTTAAAGGTAAAGAGGCCAAAAATAACAAGTCTAACCATATGGCTTTTTTCAAGAGGTGTCCATATGGCTATCTAGCTAAAAAGGACTCTTGCCAGATTGACTGTGAGTTTTCTTTTTTGTAGCTTGATATAAAAGTCTTTTAGCTTTAACATTGTAAGGAAGGAATTCCTAGGTTTCACTTGCAGGTTTTGAAAAACTGAACTGGGCAGTGAGGGAGGAATGTAGTCATAGGCAGCCGAGCTAGATACATAGTTGACCATAGGATCATTGGTATTTACCACAGCAGCAAAGCTATGTGATAACTCCTATTTATATTCTTTTAAGTCTCTAGCAATAGTTTAGCTTTTTATGATGGTGTCAAAGTTCTAAGTCTGAGAGTCTAGTTCAGTGTACCTTCTTGTTCTCAAGAATGGAACATATAATACTTTGTCAGATGCCTTGGTGAAATCAAGATATGTGTTGATCCATGTAGTTTCTACCTGTATATTAAAGTGAGTGGCATAATTTGGCCTGGTTTGTTCTTACAGAATCCAAATTTGTTCTTAGTAATTACAGTGAAATAACCTATTCTATAATATTCTCAGAAAGAAGCAAAGTTGAGTAGTTTCTAGGTTCCAGAGCTCATATTTGCTTCCTTGGTCATAATGGAGACATCTTGACTGTGTGTAATCTCCAGATCTCTTCATTGGTATGCTACCATCCATGTGATTTTGGTCATATTACATACAGTATTGGATGATTTAGGAGGAAAATACACAAATAACTGTATATGCTTATGGCATAGAAAATAAAAATTTTGCATCTAGATTAATCCGAATGATATTAATTCTTAGACTTTCCTTCCAGCAAATCCTGAATCCCCATTAATGGTAATTATTTAACAATTTCTACTCATTTTAATTGAACCAGATACTTCCAAAAAATAATTTCTTTGACATTTTCTTTGGAAAATAGAATTGGGGAGCTACGAAAGTTATGTTCAGGTTGTAACAAAAACAGACAAGAAATGATGCAAACCCTACTACTTTGTGCAAGAGACTGAATTTAAATGACCCTAAGAGCCTCCTCAACCCAGGTGTGTTTCCAGTATGATTTGTGTGACATTTGTTTAGGATCTTTAGATTATATGCATATGCAATTAACAATGAAAATGAGTTCCAATCCTTGCAAATTCAAAATATCTCAAAGCATTTTTTTCCCTTCTTAAATCATTTTGACTATTATATTTGTGTTGATATGGCTTCCTCACATGAGAAATGCTATTATGCAACAGCTGTAGTTGTGCTGCCTGAATGCATGCCAATTCTGTTCAGATTGAGCCACAGGGACCGCTTGTTAGCTCCCTAGCTGCCTGGGAGAGAGGGTAATGTAAAATTAATGTATGAAGAAAGGCCTGTTATCTGACACTATTTGGGGATGCAGGTGGTCTGAAGTGGTGTGCAGAAATTAAACTAACATGCTGATATTTGTATGATTATAGAAAGGTGGCTGAGCTTCATGGTTTCAACTCTTGGTATTAATGTTAAAAATTGGGAAGAGCATTGACTTGACTCCTTCTTTTGCCTAGCTCTACTTCCTAAACTTAAAGTGTGTATACAATTTGAGATTATCAGATACTTTCATTTTTGGAATTTGGGATATGCTTCATAGTTTGGAAAATAAGTGGTAGAAGAGATTTTTAATAGGATATTCATATGTAGGTTGCACATATCTGAAAAAATACTTGTTTATTCAAGTAGTCTTTTTCTTGATAAGTAGCTCGTAAACTAGACCGACATAGAACATTTTCAAATTAGTTTTCAGTTAAGGACAATGTAACATGTGTTCTTCTTCAGCAATGTAGTCCCAATTCTGAATATACCTGTCCTTTTAACATTTTCTTTGTTTTCCTGGTGATTCTGCAATCACTTACCTGTATCTCTCCGTTCTCATTTTAGCCAAAGCAAGCAATTTCAGCATTTAATGTTAGCATTGCGTCCTATGATGTTCAGTACATAACTTGCAGTAGCATTTCTTATGTGGTTCTAGAACAGCTGTTTTGCTGATCTGCCTCATCTCTAGACTTGGAACCTGTCTTACTGTGTAACAGACCAGCTTAAGGTGTTTGTAAACAAAACACCTGGCATAGCGCCTGGCACACAGTAGGTGCTTAGTAAATGTTTATTCATTTATAAGATTCTGTCAGTGAGGCTGTCACATTGGAAAGAAGGAATGACCAGATAATGAGCCAGACACCATTATGCATTTTCATGAACATTATCTCATTTAATCCTTAAAACAGTCTTTCACAATAGGCATCATTATCCCTTGGTTTAGCTTCTTACCCACACATTAATCTCAGAGCTGGTTAGGGAGTCTGAATCTGAACCCAGGTTTTTAATCCTCTGATTATTGTTCTTTCCACTATATCATAGAAGCATATTTTATAATATAGAAACATTTCTAGGGAAATTTTTTTTCTGGAGACTTGTCTCTGAATTTACTGGAGCAATCCTTTCTTGTATTTTAAACTGTTCCTCCTTTTAAACAATATTGCAAAAGTTGCCTAGCAGAGCTGGAGGGGGAAATTTAGCACTGAAGTTAACTGGGGTCAGACAGACTTGGGTTTTCATTCTGACTTCTCCGCTTACTAGTAATGCGATCTTGTGCAAGTCATTTAAGCCTCAGTTTTGTCGTGTAAATTAGGGATGCTATTAGTACCTATTTCATGGGATTGTGAGAATCACATGATACGAAGCAGGTAAAGTACTTGTTATATATTTGAGACATAGTAGGTACTGAATGCTAGCTGCTGTTACTGTTAGTAAATAGATGGCATCTCATTTATTCAACAAATATTTATTACATTTGATCCCAGCCAGAAGGCCAAGAAGTGATCTGCAAATGTTTTTTCAGTATATACTATGTGCTAGGTACTTTTTGGTTCTGCTAATTCATCAGTGATCAAAGCAGACAAAAATCCGTTTCTTCATGGAGGTTGCATTCCATTGGGGAGAGCTAGATCATAGAAGTCATGAATACTGGGAAATAAATGATATCATATGTTGGAGAATGGCTAGTACTATTCAATAAAAAAGAAATAAAGGAGAGTAAGGAGAATCAAGTGTGAGTGTGGGAAGGGGGAGAGTTGGCAGGGAGCTATGGGGTTGCGGTGAAATAAAATAGTCACTGGAGGCCTCACTGAGAAAATGATACTTGAGCAAGAACTCAAGGGAGACAAAGGAGTTTGCCTTGTGGATTCTCTGGGCAGAGCTTGGCCCAGTGGGATGAATAGCAAGGCAGCCAGTGGGGCAGGAAGATAGTAAGAGCATCACTAGGGCTTTAAAGGCCACTGTAAGGGTAGGGGAACCTGTAGGGAACCTTGAGCTAAGGAACCTTGAGCTGACGTGATTGACTTTAGATTAAAATTGTGATCATCATCACCATGAGCTTCTCCTCAGGAGGAGGGACCTGGACAGTGTAGCACCTTTACCCGATTACTCTTCTTTCTCCTATCAGCTTAACCTTTTACACTTAAAAAGTGTATTCCACCACCCCAGGGTAGCTGCCCTTCCTACTCTATGTCATTGATTGAACGTGGCAGTCCTGTGGCTGTAATGGTTGTATTCCTTGGGAAACAAAGGAAATGATTAGATCTTAAGAGGGAAGGAAAGTAGAATCCTGTGGTAGCACAGCTTGTGATCCTCTTTGAACATGACTTGATCTCTTTCAGGCTTCTCTTTCTGAACCAGGAAACCTTTGTAGAGGATCCTGGGAGGTGCTGGTTTGGTTTAGTGTTTTCTAAATGTTTGTATCTCCTTACAATGAGAGGGATCCATTATGGAGCAGGGGGAAGAGCTTAAGTGTAGTAATTTGTCAGCTCATGATGTGTGCTTAACTTCTTTCCTCTAAGATAATAGCAGCAGACATACTCTCAGCACACATGGGGATGGAAAACATTTTTGTGCTACTTCTCCAATGAAAATCAATGACTTCTTCTTCTTCTTTTTAAGTTGTGTGATACATGTGCAGAATGTGCAGGTTTGTTACATAGGCATACATGTGCCATGGTAGTTTGCTGCACCTATCAACCCGTCATGTAGATTTTAAGCCCTGGCTTTCAACATTCAAGATGGTCTTCCACTATTTCATTTATGTCCTATTATTCTCAATTAAGTTAATTTGAAATCCATTTTTTTTAATGCATGCACAGGAATATGGCAATATCAGGGAATGCTAGAGAAAATGGGAGCACGTCTAAGATGCAAAATTTAACACACAATCACATGGCTTGGTGGAGTCAGAGGGTCAAGGTCCATGCCCAGGTCTGTCAGAGTAGCTATGTGATTGTGCCATGTCTAAGCCGGAGTTTCTTTGTGCCTCTCGGGATAGGAACAAAGTAAGATATACAGATATCACCAAGGTAAGGTATACAAATGGCTAGTTTTGTAACCCGAATGATGGGAATCACTTTTCTGGTGAAGTTATTGTTTGAGAAGGGAAAGAGGATGGGACAGTCGTTCTTTAACTTTTTCTGGATAACATCAACATGCCTAGTTTGGGTATTTTCCTGCCGCCTTATTTCCTGAGAGTTGGAACTTTTTCTTTCAGGCTATTTACAACCTATTGTGTTCTAGAACCCCATAGATAAGGGCCTAGTCACTTCCCTTAGCCTATGCCTTCCAATGCTAGTGGTTCTACTCATGTCTTTGTGTCTCTCACAATACCCTGCATTTCCTTTCCTCATTATGTTAATTATTTGAGGTAATTTTAGAGATAGGTACCACTTAATTGAGTGAAAGCTTTACAGTGAGGGATTACTCATTAGCAGGAACTGGGTTTTGTTTTTAATCTCATTAACCCCTTGTTACCCATTTGATAACAAAGACTTCAAGGAAGAATTTGCTCAAAAAATCTCTGCGAGACACTAATAGCTTGCTGAGCCTGACTGATAAACTTTTTGCCTTTAGCAATGAAAATGTGGGAAAATTCCAGATGCTAAATGATCTGGCTTGGACCCAAGCAGGTTGAGGCAATGGAGTTTTTTTTTATGGAGGCACAACCCAGGACTGCTGCAAGGGAGAGGCACAACAGATACCCTAAGGAGGTCTGATTTCTGAAAGGAGTATCATAGAAAAATTATTGATCTGCCCCAGGCCTCAGTTTCCTTATCTCTAAAGTAAAAATATTGACTGACTTAGTAATAGAGAACTCAGGGGTATTTTATTCTAATAATATAAAAAATACCTACCAAACTATCTGGTAAGACCGAATTAACTTTTTTCCTTCCAGCAAAACAACAACAACAACAACAACAAACAAGCATTACCAGTGACTGCCCGTTAACTGTCAATCAAATCCTCTGAGCAGTTCAGGTTCACCAGAGTTAACCAGAGATACTAAGCTGGTGTAATTCCTGGCTCAAGCCAAAAACCTTGATGTTTTAGTTGATCTTATGAAGAGCACATTTTGACTTTTTTTCTTTTAAAAAATAAAATATTGCAAACAACTCTCAGGCATTACCACCTGTTGTAAGCTGACCTAAGCCAGTTTGGTTATGCCCACTAGGTGTTTTTTTTTCTCGTGGATTTTGATAGCTGCCAAATTATTTGAGGTGAGAGGTTTTGCTACCATCCTACAACCTTGCCACTTAGTTGTAGCTAAAGCAACCCTGAGACATTTTGCTGCACATACAGATATTGATTAACAGCCATGTATCAGCCAGTAGGCACAACATATTTCTGCAGCATTATTCTGTATACTTAATAAAGTCCCAGCTCTCTTCTTTTAGTTGTTCTGATCATCACTTTGCGTGAAAGTATTACTTGTAGACATCACAACATTCCAGAGGAGAGTTCTGTTATTTTTAATAATCAGCATCAAGCAACTGGAAATCTTCCAATTGTGCTGGACTCGTGTCCATTTAGGGGGCAAGCCTATAAAGGCTATGCCCTTATTGATAACAAGGGTAGAGGTATTTCTAAAATATTTTGGCCAATTCTCAATTTGAATAAATGTTTAAATTTACCAGGGATGGCACATTTCTCACATTTATATTGCTAGTGAAGAAGCCATTCGTCTCACATACCCACACAAATCTACCTCTGACATTCACTTTGCTAATTGACAAAGGGTGTGGTGTTGATGAACATGGATAATGGAAATATTGCAGTGCGTCTTTCTGGAGTATGGGCTTCATGCTTACAACACAACCTGCCTACCCCTGGAGTGCCTTCCTGAATATAGTGCCAACCACATTTGAGTTGTAGTTTAACCTAATTAACTCACACACAATGTCTCATTACCCATATTGAATTCTTGCTAGGTTAATTAGGCATCCTAACATTGCCTTTGGAACCCCATCGTGGAAACCACTGTTACTAACGTCACACTGTAGGAGTAGACTTTCAAATGATTTGTAAGGATTCTTTTGCTCCAAAAGCATCAAATTAACTTCCACATACTCAGAACCATCTCTTGTCACTGGGTGGGGAAACATATTAGTTACCATTTACTGAGCACTGAGCATGTGTTCAGTACTTTATGTACATTGTCCCTACTCCTCCTCTCATCAACTGTGTGAAGCAAAGGCTTGGCTCCATTTCATAGATGAGAAAACTGAGGCTAAGAAAGACATGCAATGGGGAACCCTTATCTAAGCCTAGGTTTATCTGTACAGGTAGGACTTTCCTATGAGTCCTATTACTGGATAACAAATCACCACAAACTCAGTGGCTTAAAACACCACAGACTTATTCTATCCCAGTTTCTTTAGGGCAGAACTCTGGGCTAGAGTCTCTGCTCAGGGTCTCACTGGACTCAAATCAAGATGACAGTTGGTGCTTCAGTTCCCATGTGGGCTTGAGTCTTCTTTCAAGCTCATTGGTTGTAAGTAGAATTCATATCCTTGTTGCATAGGGCAGAGGTCTCTGTTTCCCTTCTTCCTGTCATCTGGGGGTTGCTCTGAGTTCATAGAGGTTGTTTTGTTTCTTGCCCTGTGGCTACCATAGATGGCTCACAACATGTGTGGTGTTTGCTTATGGGCCAGCTAGAGTGTGTCTCTGATCCCCTCTGGCTCTAGCCAAAGAAAACTCTGCTTTTAAAAGGTTCATATAATTAGTTTAGGCCCATTGGATAATCTCTCTTCCTGAAAGTTGCTGTGCCATATAATATGTGGTCTTTTGTGCCTGACTTCTTTCACTTAGTTTAATATCTTTAAGCTTTTTCTAGGCTGTGGCACATACCATTACTTGATTCCCATTCATGACAATAATATTCAATAATATTCTATTGTATAGATATACTGTATTTTGTTTATTCTTCAGCTGATGGACATTGGGTTGTTTCCACCTTTTGGCTGTTGTGTGGAGGTTTTGATATAGGTATACATTTCCATTTCTCTTGGGTATATATTTTTAAGTAGTATTGCTGGTTGATATGCTAACTGTTTAATCATTTGTGTATCTTCCCTGGAAAAATGTCTATTCAGATTCTTTGCCTATTTTTAAGTTATCTTCTTCTTACTGAGTTGTAAAGATGCTTTATATATTCTAGATACGAGTCTCTTATCAGATATATGATTTGTAAATATTTTCTCCCATTCTATGGGCCATCTTTTTACTTTCTTGATGGCGTCCTTTGATGCACAAAAGTCTTTAATTTCAATGAAGTTTAATTTATTTTTCTTTTGTTTCTCATGTTATTTGTGTCATATTTAAGAATCATTGGCCAAATCCAAGGTAACAAGAATTTGTCCCTATGATTTTTTCTAAAAGTTTTATAGATTTAGTTCTTACATTTAGATTTTCTTGTCCATTTTGATTTAATTTTTACATATGGTATAAGGGTCCAACTTTATTATTTGACATGTGGATATCCAATTGTCCCAGCACTATCTTTTGAGAAGACTCTTCTTTGCTCATGGAATGGTCTTGGCACCCTTTTCTCAAATCAGTTGACTGTAAATGTGTGGGTTGAAACAAACAAGTTCTTTTCTTCTCTCCCCAACTCCCACTTTTTTTTTTTTTTTTTGAGACGGAGCTTGCTGTGTCGCCCAGGCTGGAGTGCAGTGGCACGATCTCGGCTCACTGCAACCTCTGCCTCCCGGGTTCAAGCGATTCTCCTGCCTCAGCCTCCTGAATAGGTGGGATTACAGGCGCATGCAACCATGACCAGCTAAATTTTGTATTTTTAGTAGAGATGGGAGTTCATCATGTTAGCCAGGCTGGTCTTGAACTCCTACCTCAAGTGATCCACCCACCTCAGCCTCCCAAAGTGTTGGGATTACAGGTGTGAGCCCTGTCTGGAGCAAGTTCTTAAAATTCTGTTATGTAAGATGTTATCATTGGGGGAAGGTGGTTGAAGGATACATGGGAACTCACTTTATTAATTTTGCAACTTGTTAAGTCTGAATTTTTTTCAAAAGAAACTTAAAAAAATGCCCTTGAGGCATACACAAAATTCAGTAGATTTGGATTCATTTAATAGTTTTCTCCTAATTATGAAGTTAGGAAAATCCTAATTATGAAAATCCCAGTGAGAAAAATGGCTTCCTGTATTTTATTCTGGTGTGGTATCACTTCCATGTGAAAGAACATTGCATCTGGGCTGCAAGGGAAAGAAAGAATCCTCAGTAAAGTTTGGAATGATTTGAGTCCAGGGAACTAGACCATACTGTGTCATAAGTGCTGGCACAGTTTTAAAACAAAAGCATAAGTAGCCATGATGGCCTTCCCTTCTGTTTACTGCTGCCTCCTCTTCCCCAGTAGAGCAGAATTTGAACCTGACTGGGTATTTGATGATATTCTGGAATTGCTATTAGTGTGATAATGGTATTATTACTTTTATTTTACTAAGAGTCCTTATCTTTTAGAGTTTTATGCAGACTAATTGTGGATGACAAAATATGCTATCTTTCATTTTATTCAGAAATAATCTAGGTTGGGGAAAGTGGGCATATGGTTGAATAAGACTATGAGTTGGAAATGACTGAAACTAGGTAATGGATATGTGGAGGTTTATTATACTGTTTTGTCTTCTTTTATAGGTTTTCCGTAATTTAAAAAAAAGTTTTCTAGGGCATTGTTTTTAATATAGCATTGAGGCATTTGAGTGGCATCTCCATTTGGAGCTGGTTTTGCTTTATATAAACCGGGGTCTTTCTCAGTTTGGATTCTTGTGCTACCTAGGTCTGGAGGAGCACTTTGACAGACCTGTGAACAAACAGTTACTGGAACAAACACTTCTCAGAGGCTGGACCCATCTGAGGCTAGCTAGAGTCCTAATAGAATAAACCTGTGGCTCACAGTGCCGTTTTGGCTTCATGTGTTATTGAGGTTAATCGGCAGTGCCCTTGGTTGCAGGGTTATGTAAGTCTGTTTTCCAGAAGCTTTTTAAACCTATGATTCTATAAATCTTTGTACTTTTTAAAATGTAAGTTTATATATAAAATGTAAGTTTGTTTCCTATGATCTATGTTAGAGGAAAAAAAAGTAAATTTAAATATGTATAAATTTGATAACTAGCAAAAGTCAGGAATAGATTCTGTGGAGAATCTGCTCACTTGGGGTCAAACAGTATTCTTTTCCAATGATTGATTGTGCTGTTTGTAGAAGAGACTTACACATGCTTTATTCTTTCCTGCTTCCTTTTTCTTATGGCTATGGACCTCGGTAAATGGAGTAGATGAGTTTTTATTTATCCAAGAACAAGATTCTTGCGGAGAATTGTTATAGCTCTGTATTCAGATGACTAAAGCTTTCAGAACAATGTTAAATTGAAAAATCTGTACAAAAAAAGACACCATCTGGAAATTATTCTATGCTTTGTTCTTGGTTCTGCTAGTATAATGAAACGTGAGCATTCCAACTTCTCGTAATGGTTAAACTTTGTGATGTAAATGGTGCCAGGCTCTGAAAAGGCTTGTAAAGGTTTTGCTGACTCTTTTGTTTTTGTTTTTATGTGCTTTCAATGAAACTATTTGTGCTGCTTTAGATAAAAGGAGGAGCAGCTTTAAGCACCTCTGGATTATTTTAATATTTTAAATAATGACAAGCAAGTACGTGAACGAATATCGACTACTACTGTGCGAATAATTTGTATATAGGAAGATTTTTTGTCTTTTCCCAGAAATGAGTCCATTGTAGTGTGATGGCTTCATGTCAGCTTTTGTAAAACACAGTTCAGGATCAAATAGCACCATTTACTAGGTTTTTAACTCTCCATGGTGTGACATTACCCTCATTAGTGGCCTGTTCCATGCCTCAGTTTTCCTAGCTAGGGGTATAGGAATAATGTAATATCTGGCACTTAACCATATAAAAAGTACCTTCAGGTACACCATATTTGCCTATCTACCTCACTAAATTTGTGAGGATAATGAAAAAAGTAGTTCATTGCCAAAATCTAAAGAGAAGTTCTAGAAAAGGATGGTTCCAGAGATGACTTTTTGATTGCAAGAATAATTGAGTGGCAGAATTAGAAAAAGCAAATGTATCCTTGACATGTTTTAAGTCACAAAAATAAGTCTGGAAGCAAAGAGACATGACAACGATGATGATGATGATGATGATGATGATGACTACGGTGATGACGATGATGACGATGACGATGACGGTGATGATGACGACGATGACGATGATGATGATGTTAGCTTTATTGTGCTCATTATATTCCTGGCCCTTTCCTTACTGCTTTCCAAGTATTGCTTTTTTTTCCCTCCCTTAATATAGCACTCCCATGGATGAAAGACTCATTTCCATTTTTCAGATGAGGAAACTAAGAGTGGCCAAGTCACTTGCCCAAGTTGCATTGCTAGTGAGTAGAGAGCCAGGATTTGAATTTGGTGTGTCTGAAGAGCCTTAACTATTTCTCTGTACCTCCACACCCCAAAATAGTACTTCCTATAATACTGTCTCTCTGAATATTTTTCCACTCATTTCTCTTTGCTTCTAATATATATTATAATATTGTTTATATTCTGCTTTACATTATAATTCTTCTGAAGCTCCTAGAAATCTCGACAAGAAATGTTTGGTATTAGGTATCTTGCTAAGAATGGCATTGAGAAATTAGTACTCAAGATCAGAGACAGGGAATAAAAATGTGATTCTCCAAGGGTTTAAAATGACAGAAATTGCAAAAGAATTTCTCAATGATTAGTACATAGTCAAAGAATGTCAACTTGTTATTTACCCAAGATTTGATAACTAACCTATCAGACATTCTTTTCTTCCCTGGTAAGAGGAGCGGTTCATATTCGATGCTCTGAAAAAATCTTTTCCAGTTTTGACATGCTGGTTCTCAAGGCAGCATACTTCTTATCCTAGCTTCTTTCCTACCACACTGTATTATGACTGGTGATCAAATACAGTAACCTGCAGGGCATAAATCTTTAGAATTATTGCTGATGATCAGTTTTAGATGTAGGTCAGACCTTAAGGTGACTGGGCGGCATTTTAGTATTCTCCTAAATATAAAGGTCATCTCCACCTAATTGATTCCACATGTGCGATGGCCTTAACTAGTTAGATTTCTCTATGGACACTTTAGGTAATGGCAACATTGCATTTTTCAGCCTGCCTGTGAAGCTACGTGGTGAAACCTCTATGTAGAGGGGAGAATGGAGGAAAGAGAGCCCTTCTAGGCACTCATGACTGCGAACTTTATTGCTCTCCCAGAAAACGGTAGGTGAGGATGAACATACTGCCTACACAATTTTCATGTGGTTATGAAATTCTTAGGAATGTAAGCAACAGTTTTTCTGTTTTTGTTCTGGGTGTGTGCTTACTTTAAAAATTATTATTGCTTTTAGATGGACAGATGATCCAGGACCTGGAAGGAAATGAATCTGTATTAAGTGCTACTATTAGGGCCAATAAAAATCTATGCCAGTATTGCTTTCTTTGATTTATGAATGGTGTCAACTTCCTGGGATTTAGGGTCAGATGACGGTGAGTTTCAGCTCAACCCGTTTTGGACAAGCCACAGCCCCTCAGAGCCTGTGTGTTGGTTGGTAAAGTAGGCATAATTGTAACGGTGTTCACCATCAAATATGACCTTATGAACTGTCTTCTTTAAAGGTTTTCTATGAGATGTGGATTCTTGAGCCACAGTTAAGGTGCAAGCAAGATTTTAAGTTATAAATGGTTTCTCTTCTCTGTGCCCCTTTCTTTTTCATTCATCTTTTAATAGTGAAAATTGTCTAAAAAATGATGCATGTCTACCCAAATCTATGAGGCCACTAGGACTGCAAGTGCCTTTTTTTTTTTTAAAGCCTTTTGAGAAAGAGGAAAACAAAAATAGTTAATAAGAGTAACGTTATTCCCAGAAGAAGAGGTTCCAGCCTGCTATGACTTGTTTTGGAATCTGTAAAGTCCTGAGAGGGCTGATTGCTCTGTAACAGGGCTTCTTTTAGATTCTCAAGTTTAAAAAGACGTAGGGAGAGGGGTGAGGAGAGCACGTCAGGGAAAGAAGCAATTAAGTTAAAATTTCAAAATTGATGAAGTGAAGCAATTTCCCATTCCTGCTAATGCAAAAAGCTCTGAAGATTTATTTATTTATTTTCCCTGTAAGTCAGAAACCTGTTCTTTTCCTTCTAGGCGTCTGGCACCCTGCTGTATGAGAGTCCCAGCTCTTGCTCGGGTCCTTTCTTCCATCTTCCTTTCCTTCTTTCCTCTACCCCGCCCACCTCTGGTTTGGGTTTTTGTCACTGGGTGGTAGAATATAGGCCTCAATTTATTACTGCAATTCTTTCGAAAAACCATTTATTCCTCCAGGGAAAGGAAAACCATGTGAGCCGTCTAGCCAGAGGGTCATGAAAGATTTCCTTGGTGGAATAGTTCCAGATGCTTAGTATTCATTTGCTCTGTAGCGAGCAGTTCTGAGTCAGTAGATCCTACCTGATTTCTTCTCTTGGGTAGAAAGAAAGAACAACATAGGAAGTTAAAGACAGCATTGCTTTTTAAGGGCATCTTTGGTAAAATTGGCCAGGAAAATAACTAACTTGATTCTTATTATGGCATAAAGTGGATGAGTGCAAGTGCAGGACTGTGGAGTGGCACAGGGACAGATGCAGATCCCCTTGCTTTCAAGAAATGGGGTGCTGCTTGCCTTGAAGCTGGGATCCATCAAGGAAACCCCAAATCATTCGGTGTGGCCCATGTGACTTCTTGCTGGCATTTCTTAAGAGTGCTGTTTACATTTCAGTCCTGAAACATTGTGAAGCCACCACATTCTTTTTGATGTGATCTCTCACAGCGTATCCGTATTTCATCCTCCCAACTTTAGGTGAGACAGTAGGCCTTTCTTCGGGGAGTCTTGGGATATGTGTTTTGTGCGGTAATAGTGTGGACACGCTCTCGTGTGGTCTTGTTGTGAATCATTTTGTGTGATGGCATTTGCTGCATTTTTAGGGTCTGGAGGAGGTGAATATTGACCTGAGGGAGGCCAGTGTCTCACAAATTCTCAAAGATTTTATATTCTTCCTTTTGTTTATAACTTCATCTGTTTTCCTAATGACTTATAGTTCAAAACCAATTTCCTTTCTCTCTGTTTAAAAGTAAAGCAGATGTTACTAACATATATAATACTGCACTCAATATACAAATCTATAAAAAGATTATATTTTATTTTTTGTAGTGGGTGTTAGCAAGTACTGATGTTGATCTAATGGCCAATAGTGTGATCTCAGAATATTTGCTTTGTACAAAAATCAAAATGAGTTTTCTAAGTCCCCTTCTTAATTAGGGTCCAACCATGAGCTGTATTTCCCAGTTGTCATTTTGTATTGCTAACTGGCCCAGTGCTTGTGGAATCTCACTGTTTCTGCTCCTGCTAATGTTGACTTCTCACATGCATTCTTCATGTTAATGTATGTGGCACGATGCAGAATGAATTCTGGAAAGGAGAGTGGGATAAGTTTCTGAAAGATTATCTCCATTTATAATGTGCGCAGCACTACTTGAGAATTCTACCATTCTTAATAAGCCTGGTATTTACAATCAAATCTCTTACACGGTCTAATTATGGAGGTGGAGATTATTATCTCAACATCCTCATATGAGTTAAGTTTGAAGACCTTTTTCTTTACTGTTTCTGAAAGGAGTTCCAGCTAATTTACTGCAAATAAAATAAGAAGTATTTTGGAGGAATAGGTTGACATTTAGCATTCTGGTTTGAAAACCCTCTGACTGTTAAATATTTAATGTGCTGCAAAGCATCCTTAAAAATTAAATATGAATGAGTTTTAGAAAACCTTGCAGTGGCATAAAAAATTGAGATCCCCCCGACCCCATTTCAAGTGTGAGTGTCTGCCTAGGGATTCTTAATTATTTTTAATGAAAATGACATTATTTATTTGATTAGCATGGGGACATCCTAAATAACAAAATTAACATAAATAGGATCCTTCTGAATAATATCACAGCAGAGATTTACTTTGAATAAATTATTGGTTTTGTCTTCGGAGGTTAATCACTCTACCCTCTTTTAATTTTTTGTTTAATGTTAAGAGTAAAATCAAATGACCAGAGAAAGTGCTTTTGTTAGAAAGAAATTTTCCTAGGTTTGTTACTTTGCTAAAAGTAGTGGCTTACTTTTATAGACTCATGAGATTTAGAGTATGAGATTTAGAGTATTATAAACATTTTTTTGGGGCGTGGGATCTCTGAAAAGAAGCATTAGCATTAGTATTAAGAATAACTTTGTTGATGTTGTTATTTGTAATCACATTTTTTTTTCTGTTTAAAAAATATCCTAATAACTGAAGGTATTCCCCCAATTTAATGGCATTGGAGTTAAATGCATGACTTTTGAATTTGTTTTACAATGCTGACATCTGACATTTTAAAAATTTATACCTATATTTTCTTATTATGCTTTCCTACCTTTCACTGGGTTATCTTCTATTCCAGTTGCATACTGTTTTAAGTATCTGCTATGATTTGGAGACATGGGATTTGAATTCATAAGTCTATAGTCTGATGTTTGTTTTTATAAAAGAGTGTAAGTTACATGTTTCAAAAAATGGTTTTAATTAAATTCCATGAATTTTTCTTGAAACTCCTTTTCTAAGAGTAGTGGCTTGATGTCTGTACCCTGTTTGAAAAAGATGGGATAACCTTCAGTAACTATACGTTTAATTTTTTTCTGCCTTTGTGATAACCATAGAAAATTATTGCTTATTTCTCTATGTTGTTTCTTTCATTTTGACTAGGTAAAAACCAACACACTCAAAAGGGAACCTATCATTGCTGGTCCTGTAATCACCCAGCTTTCAAACTTTCTGGTATTTTTATTCTCAATAGTCCATTTATTCTCAATACCCCACAACCAATTCACAACTGAGAGCTCAAAAATGCCTCTTGTATCCATCTTCCTTCTTTTGGTACTAGAACCATCACCTTATTCTAGTTTTCCAGTTCTCGTTTGGTTTATTGCAATAGCAACAATAAAAGTTGTTACTTATTGAACACTTACCATATGGTGGCTACTGTGTTACTGTGATAAATGAATTATCTTTAGGTGATACAACAGTCCTATGAAGTGGGAGAGAAGGAACTTAGGGCTTAGGTAATGTGCCCTTGGCCACTCAGCTAGTAAGTGACAGAGCCAGGATTTGAATCCACGCCAGCCTTTGGTCTTAGTATTTGTATTCTAACCTATGGTATGTTTTCATTTTTGAATAGGTTTTCCTGCCAAGAACTGTTCTACAGGCCCATATCAGATCAATTCATTCCCCTGCTCTATAATGTTACTTTAGAGGGTCCTTATTTATTTCCAGATTTTAAGTCTTGCTTCTAAGAGGTCTTCTATGATTTTGGCTAAATCTACTTTTTCATCCTTATAGTTGTTTACAGTTGGTAAAGATTTACTGACTAGAACAAAACAAAAGATGCCTTCATAGCTAACACTGATGATTCTATGGTGAGGATCATTTGTTGTCTACTGAGGTAGCACAGTGCCTGGCAATAAAAGAGTAAGGCATCCTTCATGGTCAGGATTTAATAACACAGAACCCTGCCTTTAAATCAGAAAATTATGTTTAGGATTTTGCTCCATAGCTTAATGGGAAGAACACTGGGCACCTGCTTCAGTGCTTATTCCTGGTGCTTGAACAGTTTAGCACTACCTGGGGCCATTTAACTTTTGCAAATCCT
This sequence comes from Cacajao melanocephalus, assembly GCA_963573385.1. Taxonomy (NCBI): domain Eukaryota; kingdom Metazoa; phylum Chordata; class Mammalia; order Primates; family Pitheciidae; genus Cacajao; species Cacajao melanocephalus. The sequence goes on from CAUYLG010055664.1 coordinate 83,437, forward strand.
AACCTCAACAGTAGAGGTTGCTTCTGTCACCTTATTCCCATCATTCCTTCCTAGAGACTTAAGAATAGCAACTTCTTAAATAGTCAGTGAGAACATAGCTTTAAGAAATAATAGTTGAGAAGGAAACTAAGGCCATTGATAATATCTTAGAAATCTTTGTGTATACATCTGGGAAAAAAAAAGTTGGAGGATCAAGTTCAAAAATAGTAAAGATATAAAGTGAAACATACCTTTAGCCTTATTTACCTGGTCATGGTGAAGAGTTTTCTGTTTTGTTTTTGTTTTTTGGCCATTATTATTGAGCTGACTCTTCCCTGAAATGGTTAATTAAAAGGAATGAGCTCAGATGTGTATCAACATTTCATTTTCCTTTTTTTTTTTTAGAATGAAGAATGAATTAAAACAAGTATTTATTTCCTAAGCCTCAATCTCTCTAGGAATTTGTTTTTAAAAATCCAAGGAAAACCTTATTGGCAATGAACTTTATATCAGATTCGGCCAGTTCTATAATACAGCACAAGTCTGTTTATTACATGGAATGCTTCTCTGCTGGCTTCATTCGTTAAACTTGAAATTAATGCATTGTGGATAGAATGAAAAGCATCCTTATTTCCTGCCTGCCCAAAACCCCCTTTATAGGAAACATTCTAAAGGTCTGGAAGTCGGACAGTTTCAGAGAATCCAATTCATTGTGGTTGGATGCAGTCCTCCTCTCCTGTGTTGACATTAAACAAACTGATTTCACCTGCCTGTATTTGCATAGTGTTTGTGACTTCTTCCAGGTTCCTTGGTTATTAATTAGGGCTGAAGAGATTGAAAAGGGAGGAATCCTGGTAAATGTCAAATTTAAGTCAGGAGTTTAATCTGAGGACAAATAACTCTGTCTTCTACTATACCTTTGCTTTTCGTTAGTTAATGAATCAGGCTGAATGTGTGTGTGTGTGTGTGTGTGTGTGTGTGTGTGTGTGTGTGTGTATGGGGGTGGGAGGAGAAGGAGGACCAGAACAATGACAAAGAAGACCATCTTTAAGAATGTATTTTCGGAAAGTAAACAGGGTCAACAAGACCATAAACTCTGGCAGAACCAATGTCTACAAACGTGTTCAGAGTGATTCTCAGCTTAGTAACTTGCACATTACCACCTGTTGTCTCTTTGTTGCTCAAACATAGAGAAGCATTTGCTACACTAGCACAGGCTGGGTGTGTTTATTCACTGATGGGTTTGGTTGGTGATACTGTACTTTGTGGTGGAAAATCTTTTATGTTACAGTTTAATGCCAGACTCATACTGTTACCTAAATACTGGAAGCTTCTGCAGGACATATTAGAAGGTAGCACTATGCCGTATATTAAAATATGGCAAGCCACTGTGTACTGGGAAGTGAAAGGTGAGAATGAGTTCCTATGTTCTAGAAACTCACAGGATAGGGATAAGGGTAGGGAGGACTAGATATATAAACAAATAATTGCAATGCATTTTGTAAAGTGTTAGAATAGTGTGAGGCCCCCAATGCATAAAGATCAGAAAATACTTTCCAAGGAGGTGAAAGCTAAGGGAGTCTTAAGGATAAAACTTATCAGGGAAATTAGAGGCAAAGTGCATTCTAATTCGCAGAGACAGCCTCTATGAGTGGGTCTCTGTTATGAATTTCCAGTGGGTTATGGTTCACTCATAGGAGATGTATAGCTTGGGCCCTTCTTGTGAATTAATTAAGTGAATCCTACTGCAGGCTGGTTCTAGGCACCGGGGACACTGGGAACAACAACAACAAAAAGCCCTTGTGTTCAGGCAGCATGCATACCAGTATGTGGAGACTGCAGCCAAGTAGGGTATGTTGGATGGGATCAGCTACTGGAGTAGCTGTTTTGCATAAAATAGGGCATTTGAGCAGAGGGCTGGAGGTAGGCTGGGAGCAAGTCCATCCCAATGAGATGTGTTTCAGAAAGAGAAATGGGGAGTGCCAAGGCCCTGCAGCAGGAAGATGGGGAAAGAAAAGAAGGGCCAAGGACTGGGGAGAAGCTCAAAGGGTGTACGTAATGTAGGGGGCTGGAATCTGGGATCTAGATCTCTTGGTCCTTCCAGGAGCTGAAGAAGGTGATGAGCTTCCATTGTCCTAGCTTCAGCTTTCCTTAGCTGAATGTTCTAGAAATGCTCACTTGTCAATCATGGCCCAACTCTGTTTCCTGTTACTGAGCACAGACTATGGGCCAGCCCCAAGATAGGCTCTGGGGGATCCAGCGCTAAGATAGTCCTGTCCTTGAATTGCTCAGAGGGCAAGGGAGAAGAGCAGGTGCAAGCAGATACTACAGGATATGTAGTGGCAAGCATGAAGAAGGGGCATTCCATTAAATATCACACAAAGTCACCAGGAGCCTCAGGCTCAGCATCCAACAGGGAATATTATTAAGGCCTGATGTGTAGAGTAGGGGAGATAGCAGGAGGGCTTTTTGTTTGTTTACCTGGCCTTCATATTCATATTCATCAATAGCCCCAAATCTGTACTTTTGATCTTCTCTCCTAATGAGATTTTACACACAGTCAGAGATAAAATAACACAATAGAAAGAAAAAGATGGCTGGGCGCAGTGGCTCACCCCCGTAATCTCAGCACTTTGAAAGGCCAAGGTGGGTGGATCACCTGAGGTCAGAAGTTCAAGATCGGCCTGGCTAACATGGCAAAATCCTGTCTCTACTAAAAATACAAAAATTAGCAGGGCATGGTGATGCACATCTGTAATCCCAGCTACTCGGGAGGCTGAGGCAGGAGAATTGCTCCAACCCAGGAGGCAGAGGTTGCAGCTTGCCCTTGGGAATCCTAGAGTTGTGAGATTGCAGTTTCACTCTGCTGCATATTGGATATGGGACTTTGGTGGAAGTTGCTTTGTCATGCATTCTGCCAAGCCTTAAGTTTCCTCATCGTAAAACAGGGATAGCAGTAGATACTTTTCAGTTTGGTTAAGGCAGAGACATTACAAATCAAAGTGCTCTTTGCTTGTTCTCTTTCTCCTGCCCTCTCAGGACACCCCCTAAAGCTTATTTCATCTCTAATTTTGAACTGGTGGACACAAGTAGAAAGTGGTTGTTAGTACCTAAAGATTGGGAATATGTCCCTTTTGCCCCCTCTAAGTGGGTTAGCAATTGTAGATACTTCTCTTCTTTCTTCTCTCTCCCTCGCTCCTTCCCCACGTTTTTGTTAAGAAACTTCTTTCAGCCAGAACTTACTTTTAAGTATATTTGGTGAGAATTTGGATGATTTTTTTTTTTTGGAGATGGAGTTTCACTCTTGTTGCCCAGGCTGGAGTGCAATGGTGTGATCTCGGCTCACTGCAACCTCCACCTACCGGGTTCAAGTGATTCTCCTGCCTCAGCCTTTCAAGTAGCTGGGATTACATGCATGCGCCACACACCCAGCTAATTTTGTATTTTTAGTAGAGATGAGGTTTCGTCATGTTGGCCAGGCTGGTCTTGAACTCCTGACCTTGTGATCCACCTGCCTCGGCCTCCCAAAGTGCTAGGATAACAGGTGTGAGCCACTGCGCCCAGCCCTGGGAATTGGATTTATACAGAAATTCAATATAGGCATACCATTACTGACATTTCAAGAAATTGACAGTAGAAGTGTCTTCATTTGAAAGGTCCCCTAGTTTACAACTTTTAAAGCAGTGTTTACTAGGCCACTTCCCTCAGAGCCACCTCCATGATTCTTACACATGCTGACCTCCCCTGGCTTCCTCCCAGCCTCTGGACTCATCTGTGGAGGTGGGGGGCCAAGGAAGCTGCCTTTTATAACAAGCAATCCAAGATGTGTTTTGAGCCCTTAAGTTTGATAACCACTACCTTTGTGATAGAAATCCAATTTATATAACTATTACTGAGCACCTATGATGTGTTCCCCATCATATTCCTCACATAGGTAATAACTAAGTCGTCAAAACTATGACCATAAGGTTGATATTGAGATAGTTTACATTTCATAAAGCCTCACATTTAAAGTATACAATTCAGTGGTTTTTAGTAAGTTTCTAGTTATGCAATGATCACATGATCTAATTTATAACATTTTTCATCATTCCTAAAAGAAATGTTGTATTCCTACCTTAGTAGTCACTCCCCAAACATAGATTTATTATACTCATTTTTGGTGATAGGAAAATGGAGTCTCTGGGCATATAAACAACATGCCTTCAACTCTAGAGTAAATGTGGAGCCGGCGGCCAGAGTCCAACTTTCTTGCTTCCAGAACCCATGCTCTTTCCACTACCACCATGCTCCCTTCCAGGAACTCAAGCCAAATTAAATATTTACTTGGTGGGGAGAATAATTTGATGTTCTGGTTTTGTCCTTGTTCAGTAGTTGGGATAATAAATTTTCCCTTTCCGTTCCAACTGGCATAGAGGGGTAAATAAATATCATTTAGTTTTAGATTGGTATGCAATGCAGCCAGATTTTGAAAATTACAAGAGGAATTAGCATGGTAAAAACATTAATAGTGGGAGGCTGAGAGTTAGGAGAAGTATTCGGTCCTGCTTCTGGTTGGTCACTTACCACATACCTCATGGATGCTTGATTTCCTCTTCTGTGAAATAAGTAATTGTACCAAATCTTTTAGTTAGACATTAAACATTTACTGAATATGTGTGGGTGATAACACTGGATGCTGGATATTCAGAGAAAATGACAACAGTTTTAATACCAGCTACACTTAATTGGGCAAAAACAGTATGCCAGATGCTGTCTTAGCTGGTCATCCATTTAATTCGAAGAGCGAACTTAATAGGTGGCTACGATAAATCTATTCTGTCTCTGTGGGGTTGGAGGCATGTTGCTGAAATTCCCATGAGGAAAGAGGCTCAAAAGGTTTGGATCATTTGTTCTAGATCACACACATCTGACAAGCTGAAGTCTGAAAGATCCAAAGCCCAGACCTTTGTCCCCACACTAGACTGCCTCTCTAGGTGAGCAGCAGTTGTTTTGCCCTCTCTGAGGGTCACTGTGTTGGCAGTATGATGTGAAAGTAACTATTCAGTGACAGCACCAATACGGGTTTAATCTTTTTTGACTCTGCTTGCTAAGATCTGGGAAGGTATCTCAGACCAGCCCTCCTATTTGGTTTAAGGGATAGCCAATGATTGTATTTTCCCCTCGCCCAGTATTTATGCTGCCCTGCCCAAAAAAAGGAATTGTTTGTTGAGCAGCGCTAGATTGGGAGAGACCAGCACCTCTGCAACATTTTTCTTAACTTCAGTTTACTCCTTTGGCCTCCTTGGCGTGTGCATCCAAAGGCTTGGGCTAAACTAGAGATTTGGCTCCTTCTCAGACAGGTGTTCCCATCAGGTCGTATAAACAGGGGGAAAAAATCACTTTCTCAAGGACCCAACTTGAACTTAACAAGGCCAGTTTGTTGAGACTGGGAGCAGAGCTTATAAAGGCACTGGGAGCTGCCATTGTCACAGCTGGATGTTTAATGTCACAGCCATTTCCTGAAAATGTATAGCTTTGTGAAAGTCCTGTCACTTCTGAAGGCTTCAGAAATGCTGATTTGAAGGAGTTCCTATCATTGGGAATGAGACTTAGGTAGTCCAAACATTATTTCTGTGAATACGTGTTCTTTTTGAAGGATTTTTAAAAGTTACTATTTATTGAGCTCTTACTATATGCAAAAAATAAGTGCTATTCTTGTATTGAGCCTCACAAAAAACAGTGAAGTAGCTATTATCAACTGCATTTTGTGAGTAAGCAAATGGAGGCAAATCTAACCTCTCCAAGGCCACCCTGCTGATAAATGGCAAGATTTTTTTAAAAAATTTTGTTTCTTTTATTTTTAACCCTAAAAATTTTAAGAAAATTTCTACTCAGCATTTATTTATTAAAATTATATTGTGCATCTGAGTCCAGAAAACCATCTTTCAGTCAAGATGTTAGTTAATAATTACTGTTGAGAGTCATGGCATGTGGTTCTGCAGCCTTTACAGGCAGGGCTGTTACCATGGCATTCGATATGTGTGACAGGCGCCCTGGCTGTGAGAGCCTGAAAACCGATACAGTCAGGAGGACCTGGGAGTCATTTGTGTAATCATATTAGCATCACATTTATTCCATAAAAGCTAACTGCTTTGACTCATGGCTTCAATTTCCCATTTAAACTCATCATTTTCAAGATTGATTCTATTTAGATTTTCATCTTAAAAAATTCATTGCATCAGTATTTGGGTACTCCCCCTGCAGCAGTTTCAGAGACATATTTATAATTATTTTTAAACAATTTAAGTCAGCAAATATAATTTTCTTGAGACATCCATATGACAGAAAGACTGTTAGCATTAGTAGCTTTTTGAAAGTCTAGCAATTGGCATGTCAGTAAAATTCTAGCACAAAGGTAGAGTAGAAATTTTAGGTTCATGGTATTTTACAGAATCTAACCCAGTTTCCTCTTTTTTTTTTATGTGAGGGGAACTAAGCCCAGGGAGGAGGCTAAATGACTTCATCAGACTGTAGAGCTAGTTCCTTAAGAGCTGCAATTTCATATTATTAGTTATTTAGGTTTTGTGATGTTTTGATTTATAGTTTCTGTACTTAATGATTGTACTGAAAAAGTATTTATTTGAATAAAGGAATATACCAGAATCATATTTATGAAAACTGTCTCTTTGGATATGATATAAACAAACATTTCTTGGGAAAAACATCCAAATCAGCCTGACAGTAGCATATTTTGAAGTGTTGAAAACTTATCTTCATCTCAGAATGCAACATTGCAACTGTGTCTTAAACCCCAACAGTTGTTTTCCATTAAGTTATTTTAAAATTATTTTTTGAACAAGCATTTCTCAGTCTCATTCTACAATACTACTCCATGCGAGTGCTATAGGGATTTCAAGACCTACTAAAATTGCCCCCCAGAGGAGTTTATAATCTTTTGGAGGAGATAAGACACAAGGGAAACTCCACGTCAGAGCCTCTCAAGCATCATATGAGAAGATTTGGTTCTTAGAGTTGTCACAGACCCTTGGGATGCTAATGGATTTCTAAACGGACCGTATTTTTTTCTTTGTGAAAAGACTTAGAAACAGTTTAGGAAAGTGAGTGCCTGGCCCTGAGCATGTGGAGTATAAACATTCTTAAAGCACCTATTTTATCATGTCACTCCCCAGTTAAAAATCCTTTTAACAGCTATTTATTTCTTGGCAAATATACATTTATTCGTTTACTCATTCAAAAAAATATTTACTAAGTGCCTACCACATGCATAAAAGCCAACTCCTCTCCCCAGCTTGAAAACCCTCCACAGTCTATATATTCCATTTAGTTCAGCTTGATTTCCAAAAGTGCCCTTTATGAAGCTTGGCTTTCTGTTACCACATATAACTTTGTATCCTAATGATTGGCTTCAGGGCTTCTCTAGAATGTGAACTTTTTCAGGCAAGAAATGGTGTCCTTATCTTTGAACACCCCATTTCCAAGTATGCAGGCCAGTATGTGGTGAGTCCCTATAAGTTGAGGCCAGGGATACTAGAATGTAGGGTCCAAACGGGCAAGGAGTTTTCTCTGTTACACCCACTCCTGTATCTCTAGGGTCTAGAGCAGTACCTGGGCCAATGCGGGACTTAATAAATATTTTCTTTATAAATGTATACTAAGTGCCAGACTCTCCTTGTGAATGCTCTGAAATGCTTTCACCCAGCTTGCTTTCTCTTTTCCTATTTAAATCCTACCTCAAAGGCAAGTCCAAGTTTCTCCCCTGCTGAACTCTGACAGCACCTTGGGCCTGTGCCAAGCATATTGAGTTCATACCAGAGTCTGTATTGCATTGTTCACTGTTGCTTCTTATTTTTTTATTCCTAATTTCTCTTTTCAACTAAAGGGTGAGTTTCTTAAGGGTATGGGACCATATTTTATATAGCTTCTGACTCCTTTAGAAAGGACTTGATTGATTGCCTGAGACACTAATTAAACATCAGTCACTTAAGTCTGGAAGATTAAGCATCTCAGGTTTTCCAGTTCCCCTTGTCCTTAATGGATAGATTCCCAGAGACCTAAGCATTTGTGTGGGGTTCATGTACACACGGAACACTGAATATTGAAGGCTTATTTAAAGCGCCACCCTCCAAGAGTACATGTATAGCCACTAAATACCTCTTTTTTTTTCCCTTTCAAAGTGAAACAAAAATTGCCTTAATGGAGATCTAGGGGGTAGGGGGTGGAGGAATTTGGCATTAGGAGAGTGAAAATAGGGGAGTGGAAATTTGGCACCATCTGCAAAGAGTTTGGGCAACCCGACTTTCCATTTCTGAGAGATTACCATGTGCATTGTCATGAATGTTACTTTTAGTCAACTTACACTGGCTAACAGCGGACTCTTTCCAACATGTGGAACTGATTTATTTGACTTTTTCCCTCTTACCTCCTTTGAAAGACAAAACAACAACAAAAACCCAATAACCCTTCAGAACCTTTATGGCATTTAGGGAAGCGTTTCTGTCTTGGTTTGCCTGCCTTTGTTTTCTGGGTTCATGTTTACCCACCCATTCTCCTGGTTTTGAATGCTGCAACAGGAAATGAAGTGATCAAGACTAGAAACTCTTCTTGCTGAGATGATTGCTTTAGATTTTCCATGCTAAATCAGAGCACAGGCTGTTCCTTTTTCCCCTGTAATTTCTTTTGAGGGTTGGAGTGGACCAAAACAGGCAGCCCTTTGTAAAGGTGACACTTGTCAGTAAATTGTGACTCTCCCACATGCTTTCTTACTATTCAGAGCTCATATTGGCTTGTAGGGTGTTAAAGTTAAATGCCACCAGACTAAGGAATTCATAATTTGAGTTCTTTGGCAAACTTGAAGTATCCAAGTGTCTGTGAGTGTGTGTGTGTGTGTGTGTGTGTGTGTGTATGCCCGCATGTGTGCATGCACATATACATACTTAGAGCTGAAAGAGGACAGGGAAGAAAAAATGGAAGGAGAGACTTGTTAATAGATTGTTGAAAGAAGGGAACATTTTTTAGCCTAAGGAGAAAGGATATCTTCCTGTTTTTGCTACCTGGTTGAGTACCCAACCAAAATAAAATAATAATCTGTATAATTTAATACCTAGATTAGTGGATACACAATGCTTAATTTATAGTTTCTGTGTACAGTGCACTGTGTTAGGAATCATGGCATGGGCCAGTTGTCAAGGAATTTACAGTAAGGTTAAGACCTAGAAATTCTAAAGACTAGAAATAAAGTAAAATGTAAATAATAATGGTTTTTACTGAGTAGACAAATACAGATTTTTTTCCCTTTATATATTTTCAAATGTTCTATAATGGACATATTACTTTGATTGTAGCATAGACAATCTTTGCTGTAGAACTTTAGAAAACTGAGAAATTGCCATTGGTGGGAAGTTAAGAAATGAGGTATGGGACTGGGAGTGGTGGCTCCTGCCTTCAATCTCAGCACTTTGGGATGCTGAGGTGGGCGGATCCCTTGAGCCCAGAAGTTTAAGACCAACTAGACAACGTGTTGACACCCAGCCTCTACCAAAAAAAAAAAAAAAAAAAAATTAGCCAGGCACGCTGGCGCACTCCTGTAATTCCAGCTACTCAAGAGGCTGAGGCAAGAGGATCTTGCTGAGGCAAGAGCCTCGGAGGTCAAAGCTGCAGTGAGCCGTGATCGTGCCACTGCACTCCATCTGCCTAGGTGATAAAAAAGAATAAAAAAAAGAGAAAACAAAATGAGGTGGGAGTTGAGTTGGTAAATATCTAAACAGGTATTTTTGCTCCCCCCATACCTCCAACTATCATAGAATAACTGTCATTAAGAGAATGTTATTATATTCTTAAAATATTAACTATAGTAAAATAGAATAATAGTAGGTAACTATCATAATGGTGTGTGAAGTACATTTATAATATTTTGAGTGCACTCTATATGAATTCATCTTCTCATTTATGAGATAAATGAGTTATGTAAAGCACTTAATGCCTGACAGATAGTAAGAACTATATAAGCATTAGCTATTATCATTATTTATAGCAACATTAAAACAAAATAAGGAAGTCTGTTGAACTGGGACATGTGTACTTGTGGGTACAGTTTGATTTGCACAAGGTCATCTATTGTGTCACTGATTCATTTTGTTTTAAATTCCCAGTGTAAGCCTCTTCCTTTGCCATGGTTTTCAGTAACTAAGCATTTCCCTTTGTTATATAAACTGGAAGAGCCTGGTTTCTTGCAAGTCACTGTGCCATTCAAGACATGGTTTTTATAGTGAGCATCAAACATAAGCCCCTGAATTTATTTTCTCCTCAGAAAGCTCTTGAGGTAGTATAGAGTCTAGTTGTAACTTTGGATGTATGTTGCTTTTCTGAGTTTGACAACTCTGAAAAATGTTTGTCTTTCTCTGTTATATGTTCAATTTTAAGATTTGTGGGGGAAGAAAGAAAAAAATATATATTTTTATATATATATTATTTATGGCAAGCTCTGTTACTATTTTGGTAAACTTTTAGATGTTACATAAGTTTGCTCTGTTAAACTCTGTTCTCTATTAAAGATGATCTTTGCATAGGGGATTACACATAAATTTAGCAGTAAGACAAACTTTGTATTCAGACTTGACCATGTACTTGCTAATACTCAGCTTTGTCAAATTAATCACTCAGAACCTCAATTCCGTCATCTGCAAAATGAGAACATATTTATAAAGGGTTGCTGTAAATATTAAATGAGATAATGTGTTGCAAAGCACCTGAGCGCATTCTAGGCCCTTGGTGGAATACATGGTAACATTCTGATACATAGTACATCCACACACACACACACAAAATTAGAATAATATTTATATCTTTAAGTGCTGCTTTACACCTATTAACAATAAATTTTTTATAGATATGCTTTTAATAGCTGCACAATGTTTTTGATTGGATGAAGAGTCTTTTAATTGGTTTCCTATTGTTGGATTCTTAGGTTACTTTCTATTTTTCTTCTTAGTAGTAACCTTTTCAATACTCTTGGCAAACTATTTTCTTGAGCCACCTGTATCCAAAATGAACAAGTTCTGAGATTAAAAATTGACCAAAGGCCGGGCATGGTGGCTCATTCCTGTAATCCCAACACTTTGGGAGGCCAAGGTGGAAGATTGCTTGAGGCTAGAAGTTTGAGACCAATCTTAGCAACATAGTGAGATCCTATCTCAAAAAAAAATTAGCCAGTAGTGGTGATGGACACCTGTAGTCTTAGCTACTTGGTAGGCTGAGGTGGGAGGATCACTTGAGCCCAGGAATTCAAAGCTACAGTGAGCTAGGATCATGCCACTGCTCTCCAGCCTGGGTAACACAGTAAGACCCTGTCTCTGAAACAATAATAATTTTTTAAATGACTAAGATCTATAGCAACAGATTTTTGACCTCAGAATGCAGAATAATTGGCCTTATCAGAAAATGCCATTTTTCTTGGGCCTTCCATGTGTTTAATAGTATCAGGTTAAATAGTCTGGTAAAAATCAGATGATGTCTAATCTGGACAGGAGGGATCCCTTCAAACCTGGTAAAAGATTATTCATGGGGCATATTTGAGGAAGAATACAGTCATACACATTTTATTTCTTGAATCACTTAAATTAAGTTGTCATTAATTCCCTTTTCAGTGATTTCTTATTTATTTTATTTTATTTTTATTTTTAGTAGAGATGGGATTTCACCGTGTTGGCCAGGCTGGTCTTGAACTCCTGACCTCAAATGATCCACCAGCCTCAGCCTCCCAAAGTGCTAGGATTATAGGCATGAGCCACCACACCTGGTGATTAAAAAAAAAAAATTGTTTAAATGACAGCATTTTGTCTTTCAGTGGTTAGTGTTGGTCAACTTTCTTGCAATAACTGTGGTGATCTATATTTTCCTCCCCTTTAACCACAATGCCTGGAATCATAGGAACAGATCCAGAGCTGAATGAAGCTATTACTGAGCTGTCAGCCATATATGCTTGCCACAGAGACCCATAAATAGCAAGAGAATAAGCTTTTGAATAAAAACTCAGTCCACATTTTCTTAGCAAAGATCAGGGAGGGAGACCCACAGAATCTAATTAGGCTTACAAAGGTATTCATTTCTTCGCTGTGATTCTGCTGTAGCATTCATTTCAATATCTAGTTAAAATTTGGCAGAGTTGTTGGTAGCATGAAGGTTGCGCCAACTCTCTGGACTGACCATCTTATTAAACACACCTGTAATTGTCCTTGTTCCAGCAAAATGGAATTCTGTTGCCATCTGTCAAGCAGGCTCAATTAATCTGGGAGATTTGGGAAGGGAGGAAACGATGGCTTGGGAGGGTGGGTCAGTGGATGGAGAGAGGGAGGGACTAAGGTACAGCCAGTATAAGGTGGGGAAAAGCAGGCTACCCATGCACATACACCCACATGCACATCCGCACATGTGCGTGTGTGCACACACACACAGCGCCCCCCAGGATTTTTGTCTTTTTTTTTTTTTTTTTTTTTTGGAGTAGAGGTAGGGGGAACTGTATTCAGTTGTTATGTGACTCTAATTTTTAACTTCATTTGTGTTGAATCTGCTCTTTTGGGGAGGGAAGGGGAAGGCAGTGTTTAGGGAATTAAAGAAAGGAATATGTAAAGATATTTGATTTAATTATGTGACATACATTTAGGAGATCTAGGTTGGATGAAACTCTGTAAAGATACCCCTTTTCTTGCTGAAAATTCAGGTTTGTGCAGTACCGTTAGATGGGAGCTGGAGAACTAAGCAATGTTATATATACTTAAAGTGTGAGGGAGCAATTAAGATGTAGCCTCAGGGAAGGCTCAGGAGACCTTATCTGTGAATTGCTAGGTGACTCTTCAGTTAACATAGCCCAAATTTTATCTGGATTATGGATTGGGGTTTAGATTTTTCTTTGAGTTTTTACAATAGCCAAGTTAATAGAGTCTTGCCCTTCCTTTTTAAAAATGCATAGCTTTAAAAATATACAAAAATGTTTGAGTAGAGTATATTTTAGACTGCCTAGAATGTATGTTTAAAGAAAATGTATTGAAGTGTAGCATACAGAAGAATGAACAATCTTCAGTGTACATCTTGATGAATTCTCACAAAAGTGAACACATACGGTAACCAGCAACCATATCAAGAAACAGAAAATTTCAGCATCCCAGAAGTCCCTTTTATGCCCGATTCTAGTTCATTCTCCCACAAAGAATAACCGCTATCCTGACTTTTAACAGGACAGATTAGTTTTGCATTGTTTTGAACTTTATATAAATAGAATTATACACTTTGTATGCTAGTATGTGGCATCTTTCAGTATCATGTTTGTAAGATACGTCATGTTGATGCCTGTTGCAGGTGTTTTTCATTCTCATCACTGAATATTCTGTTATGCAAAATCAACACAATTTAATTTTCTATTGCTGATAGGCATTTAGTATTCCAGGTAGGGGCTTAGGAGTAGTTTTGCTTTGTGAACATTGTTATACTGTACTTGTCTTTTGATGAACCCACAACCATGTTTCTGCAAGGTGTATATCTAGGATTGGAATTGCTGAGTCATAAATATGCATATAATTAACTTTAGAAGATACTGCCAGTTTTCCAAGGTGCATGCATTAATGAGAGAAAGGTCAGTTTTGTCTCTTAAATCAGAGTGCTCAGTTACCATGCACATAAAAATAAGACATTTTGTTCTTGTTTTCTTTCAATTATGGAAAGAAATGTAACAAAGAAGATTCTGTGAAATGTTTCTATTTAAAATAACATTTAAAACTCCTCACCTATTTTAATCTTTTCACTGTATACTGAAACATAGTTTTAGTATTTGATGAAGAATTTTAAGAACAAGAAAGTAATGGGAATGGCTGGGCAGTATCTTTGGCTTCATTTCCAGGGATTTGCAAAGTGAAGAGAGTTAACTTCTGACTTCCTTCCAGTTGTGTTCACAATAAGAGTTCAGATTTCTGGGATTCCTTTAACCCTCCGGGGAGCTGGGATAAGGGAAAGTGACAGCTTGGAATAGAAAGCAGAATGTTCACCCTGCCTACCCATACCCTAACCCTGTTACTGTTAGTAAGTCATCCAAGAGGACTGAAGGATCAGATCTGTCATGATGGCTCTTCATTTTCTTTTCTTTTCTTTTTTCTTTTTTTTTTTGAGGCAAAGTCTGACTGTGTTACCCAGGCTGAAGTACAATGGTGTGATCTTAACTCACTGCAGCCTCTGCCTCCTGGGCTCAAGTGATTCTCCCACCCCTGCCTCCTGAGTAGCTGAGGCTACCCACGGGTGCCATCCCATCTGGCTAATTTTTGTGTTTTCATAGAGACGGTTTTTCACCATTTTGGACAGGCTGGTCTTGAACTCGTAAGCTCAAGTGATCCACCTGCCTCAGCCTCCCAAAGTCCTGGGATTACAGGCATGAGCTGCTGCACCCAGTGGCTTTATCATTTTCATGTTTTAGGAAAATTTTCCTTTCCATTTCCATTTTCCAAGTCTTCTATTAACCAGGAAAATCTTTACCCTGAAGTCACAAAAACGTCTGCTAGGTATATCATTTTGAATTCCTGGCTATCAAATTAAAAACAAAAGCTCCCAAAAGCCCCTCTTCTATTTCTTTTATAATTTTACTTAGCAATAGAAAGTAATAAAGAATAAAACCTTTGTCTGGGATTGTTTACCCCTTACAATATATCTTACTTAAAATAAAGTGGATAGAGTCTTGCTCTTGCCCCCACCCACCATATGCTCATTATTTTTCCTACATGCAGGTATTAGGATTCCTAGACTATACAGAAGAAGGCAGCAATATGAATGAATTTGTTTAATAGCTTTGCTAAATACAGTGCCTGCTTTTAACTCAAGACCTAGATTCAGGCCTCAGTGCTTCAACTTTTTACCCGTGATGTATTTTGTACCTTTGGAGGTGTAGGTTTTTAGTCTGTAAAATGTGGTTTCAAGCCTCTGCCCTGCCTTCATATACAGTTGTTGTGAAGATCAAATGTAATAATTTATGTGAAGTTGTAAAGTATAAAAGTACTAAGACTTTGAGAGCTGGACTTAGCAGGCCCTGTGTGTTAAGAAAGATGGTTATTGTCCATTGGCCTAGAGCATAGTGAAAATTCACCCTGTACTTTGAGATCTTGTGCACACACATAAATCTGAACTTTTCTTTTCTTTTTTTTTGAAACAGAGTTTCACTCTTGTTGCCCAAGCATGTTAGCCAGGCTGGTCTTGAGCTTCTGACCTCAAGTGATCCACCTGCCTTGGCCTCCCAAACTGCTGGGATTACAGGCATGAGCCACCACACCCGGCCTAAGCCTGAACTTTTAACCTTGCGCCACAGGTGGCTGATGGGTTAAGTTATGAGTTACTTGTCTAGGTTCTTCTGGCTTCCCATGGCATCTCACTAAAGTTCTTAAAGCTCTTCCCCATCCCACATCCGAACTACTTGAGGAAGGAGAAAAAGCAAAAAAAAAAAAAAAAATGGTTTGCATTGGTGATAGCCCCAGACTATGACCTAACACATCCTCTTTCACTTCTGGGGTAGATACAGGGTTGTAAAAAATAGATGTCTACAGAATCAACGCTGCTCATATTTAAAACGTCTTTCTTGCTTTTAAAATTTTCTTTTGCCCACCCACATTTATTAAATATAGAGAATAAAAAAATGTTTATATCATAAAAATATCTACTAAGATAAAAGTATTAGTAATCACTCCTGTTAAGATAAAAAATGAGTAAAATAGGGACTGAAACACAGCCTCTCGAACTCTTCCAGGCATATATTTCTTATTACTACTGAGTAATTCACCTTTATTTTAACAAAAAGGAGAAGAAAGTATCTGATCTGGCCCTTTGTGGGTGTTGGCTTGAGCAGGGTGGATCTGGAGTAGTTCATGCCTCCTTCATCCGTCAGCTCTGGTGGGAGCATCTGCGGAGATAGAACAGATACTGTATCAATTGGAATATCACTGCCAGAAAGGAAATAAGAAATTAACTGTGTTTATCAAGATCTGGAGTCACTACATGAATTATGTTAGTTTTAATAAAAATGTATTATTGGTACTACTGAACAGTTTTTGAAAATCAAATTGTATAACAATAGCGAATATATTCTGGGGGCATGGGTGGTAATGACATTGACCAGGCCTCTAAGAGCATTATAATAGGGAACTAAGGTGTTCTCCAAAGATCTGGGAACATGGAGTTGTAAGAATGGGGGTCTCTAGATTCTTAATCCTGCTTGCAAAATGAGTATTTCAGGATTTAGAATCCTAATGCCCCGAGTGTAAAACACCTGTAGTGAGATCTAGAACAGAGCCCTATAATCAATTATGGTGATTGAGGTCTACATCAAAATGTATGAATATCACACTGAGGGGTTTAATAAGGACTATACATACACATCAGTTCAAGTTAGGATTTACTGCCAAATAAGTTCAGGCTATTTCATATTTTGCTAACAAATGTTTTATGTAAAACTTTTGATTTTCAGAGCCTTTTGAACTTTGAAATTACACAGGGATTGTTGATCTACATTATGTTAAGGTGTTAGCTCCTGACTGGAGCATATTTTAATATATGTAAAGCAACCATATAGCAAATTCTTTTTTGTTGTTGTTTAAGACAGAGTCTCCCTCTGTTGCCCAGGCTGGAGTGCAGTGGTGTGACCTCGGCTCACTGCAACCTCCACCTCCTGTGTTCAAGCAATTCTCCTGCCTCAGCCTGCCGAGTAGCTGAGGTTACAGGTGCCCACCACCACGCCCAGCTACTTGTTGTATTTTTAGTAGAGACGATGTTTCATCATGTTGGCCAGGCTGGTCTCTAACTCCTGACCTTGTGATCTGTCCACCTGGGCCTCCCAAAGTGCTGGTTTTACAGGTGTGAGCCACTGTGCCTGCTTGCAAATTATAAGACAGTAGAGTTAGGAGCACCAGATCTGAAGTCACATTGCCTAGTTTCAGATTCCAGCCTTGTCAAGTCATTTGGGGGTATGTTACTTAATCTCCCAGATGCCTCGTTTTTCATCTTTAAAGCTACAGTAATTTTGAAATGAAGACTAAATAAAATATGCATGTGAGGCATAATATTTGCATTGGCCTAGGCACTCAGTAAATATGCTTCAATTTCCTCATCTATGTAGAGATAATAGTGTTATCTACATAGAGATAATAGTGTCATCTACATAGAGAAAATAGTGTTATCACAAAGGTGTTTTATAAGAGTTAAATTAATTTAATGTGCTTAGAATAGTGTCTACTTCATGATAAGTATTCAGTAAATATTAGCCAATGTAATATCATTATGAACATTATTAGAAACCTGTAATGAACTTTCCTATCAGTAGAGTCATTTTCAGAAAAGAAAATGACAATAAACATCTGTTGAATGAATGATTGGCACATTAGAGAATGATGAGAGGCACCATGATGATTTGTAATTATAATTTTCCAGACTGTAATTTCATCCCAGTCCTTCTCAAGTTTGTTTGCTTCCCTCTACCTTGCACTCCACCCCCAGCCCCTCCAAAACCTCCCTCTAATCCCCAACAGCTTAATCTTCCATCATTTGGTCTGTTTAGATGTACAGCGCATGATGAACTTGGCTTCACTTGTCTTCTGTACCACAACCATGCGTTATGTTAGGTGAGTTAGGCTGTCTAACACACAACCAGGTGTGTTAGGCTATCTGGGAAGCTGTCCCAGATGCTGACAAACCCTTGGCAGTAGGATGGAAAGGAAGAAGGAAATTTTGGCTGATATCTCCAGGTCTGACTCCTTACTCATCTGGAGAGTTCAGTGATGTCTTTAAAGCTTGAAGATAGGCCAGGCGCAGTGCCTCATACCTGTAATCCCAGCACTTTGGAAGGCTGAGGCAGGTGGATCACCTGAAGCCAGGAGTTTGAGACCAGCCTGACCAACATAGAGAAACTCTATCTCTACTAAAAATACCAAGTTAGCTAGGTGTGGTGGCACATGCCTGTAATCCCAGCTACTATGGAGGCTGAGGCAGGAGAATCACTTGAACCCTGGAGGCGGACATTGCAGTGAGCCAAGATCACACCATTGCATTCCAGCCTGGGCAACAAGAGTGAAACTCCGTCTCAAAAAAAAAAAAAAGAAAAAGAAAAGAAAAGCTTGAAGATAAATGATGAAGCTGCTGCCCTTTTTTTTTCCTCCTCTAACAGATACGTAACTTGGATTCTCATTTTTTAGTTTGTTGTATGTTAATCTTCTGTGATTACTCAGTAACAATGCAGTCTGGTAAAGTCATAAGTCTGCAGAGACATTTTAAATAGAGGCAATATGTGGAGGAATAGGTACCCGCTAGGGAGGATCCAGTGGAAGAATGTGTGTGCTTGTGTGCTGTAGTTTGGCCTAATGTCTTGGCATGGCTGTCATATTTCCTGGCGTATAAGAACTGGATCTTCTCTTAAGTCCACACATATTTGGCAAACCCTATTATGTTACTCTCCTGAGGGGGTGCTTGAGTAATGAAGGTGACAGATAATATTGGATAGGTACTGGCTGAACAGGGACGTGAGAGAATATGGAAAGAATCCCTTTTAAAGAGCTTTATTGCATTAGATGTTACTGTCTGTAAACAATTACAGCATTCAGGGAATGCAGGATTTAAATGAGAAATACAACTTTGTCAGATTATACCAGTCGGATAAAATGGCATGGACTCCGGAAATCTATAATTAAATGTTTTTTGAAAATGAAAAATATAGTGTAACATCTGGTTTATTTCTCTGCAGAGGTGTCTGGGTATTGCTTACATAAACGTGATTGACTTTGGCTGATACTTGGGTTTCTCTCTGTAAAATTACTGCATTTTAATTAAAGTTTTTTTTTTCTACTGGATTCTATGTGTTGTAAACAATTATTCACATACTCATATAGAAAATGATTTATTTAGAAAATCTAATGTTCATTTTCTTTTCCTTACAGCGGATATTCAACTCTTTTGTTTACACTGAGAAAATCTCAAATGGAGAAAGTGAAGTGCAGCAGGTAAGAGCCTATGACACTCCCTGTCTTTGTCTTGCTTTTAGATGTGGCTTCATCACTCTTTCCAAGCAGTCTCCACTTGAGGTTTCCTGTTCTTTCTCTCTATAATTTCACATGCATCTCATGTGTAATGGTGACAGCCTTACACTTTGGATCTTTAGAGGTGGTTAAAAAGTTATGTGCATGGTTTTCTGCTATCCATGCTATAATTTGGAACTATTTAATTCCTTTTTGTTTTAAAAATTCCCAAATGAGTCAAATATAAAAACACTGAAAATTATCTGATGTAGAAAATAAGTGCCCAGGCTTGGGAATCAGACAGACCCCATGTCAATTTCAGGTTTTCCTCCTTGCTTTGTGGCCCCAGTAAACAATTTAGCCTTTTTGAGCTGCAGTTTCTCAGTCTTAAATAAGAGGAATTTATATTTCAGTTTCTCAGTCTTAAATAAGAGAAATATTGCCTTATGGGGTGGTGAGAATTAAATGATGACAAATTGACCAAGAATGAAATAAAATTGTCTACGGGAAATTCTGGCATAGAAGCAGTTCATTGGATGTTGGCTTCTCTTGTTCTTTTCTTTTTCTTTCCTCTTTTTTTTCTGTTTTCTTCCTTTGCTTCTCTCCTCCCATCTTCTTTCAGTTCTCTGTGGAATCAAGAAGTTTTGAGGTCAGAGCCTATTTACTTTATTTATAGCTGACTTCGAATGGACATAAAACATAGTGTTGGTGAACCTGGTCATAAATAATTGATCTGTGCTTGAAAAGTGGTAAATAGGAGTTGGTTTTAATTTCAGTGAATCCACCAACTTCTTTACAGTATGTGATCATCAACTAGTAATTTGAAGCTAGGTTTGAAACTCAAGTAAAAAACAGAACCAAACTAAAAACTGGAATGTAGCAGAGTGCTTCCACAGAACAGAAAGATAACTATAGTAAACGGCATACCATTTTAAACTCTCTGAGATTCCACTATTTTTGTGTTCATGGAGAAGAGCTTGACTTGATCTGAACTTCAAAAGTACTATACAAGAAGAAAAGATGTGCAAGTGTCATTATAGTGAAGTTGTTTGTAAGATACTTATTTACTTATAAGAATTTACTGTGGTTTAATCTTGAAGTGCAGCATTTCCTGTTTATAGAAATTGACTTTTTAAAGATTGGGGTTCTGCAGGTTAAATATAGAGGATGTAAGTAGTCACATATATGTATATTCTTTTTCTTAGTTTTAGATATTTTTAAAAGCTGATGCCCTGAGTATTTATTTATTGTAGTAAATATGGTGTGGTTTGCTATGCTAAGCTTATCTTCATAATTCCTATCTTATTTTTATTTCAGCGAACTAGAAAGTACTTTATGGTTGCGAAATTTAAGAAATTTTTTTATGGGAGAAGATTTCTGAACAAAGCATGTTCAAGGAAACTTTCTGGGACACCAGAGGCTGTTTGATAACATTTTAAAGAAACTGATCTAGGGATATCAGTTTTGTCTCTTTCCTTCAAGTAACAGAAGTTCTTACTTAGGCTGTTTTCAAATGTGAAAGCTTTTCTTTTTTCCTTGCACTGATGTCATTTTTTATTTATCTAGCTAGGAACAAGTTTAGAAGCCTTTAATAATAATTTTAGAAATTATAGCTGCTGATTGAGTACTTATGGAATATCGGTGCTAGGCAACTTCCATATATATCATATTGATTTTTACCAAATAACCTTGAAAGAAAAGTATCTTATTACAGATTAGGAAATTGGGACTCCAAGAGGTAAAATAAGTTACTTCTAGTTGATGGATATTAAGCAGGACAGCTAGCTTTTGAAATAAATATGACAGAAAGTTATATTACTTTTATTTTATTTTATTTTATTTTGAGACAGGGTCTTGCTCTGTTGCCCATGCTAGCGTGCAGTGATGTGATCATAGCTCCCTGAATCCTCCATCTTCCAGGCTTGATTAAGCGATCCTCCTATTTCAGCCTCTCAAGTAGCTGGGACTACAGGCACATGCCCACGTGTCCGCCTGATTTTCTGCTGCTGTTGTTTTTAGTAGAGATGATGTCTTGCCACATTGCTCAGGCTGGTGTCAAACTCCTGAGCTCAAGCAGTCCTCCTGTCATGGCCTCCCAAAATGCTGGGATTACAGACATGGGCCACTGTGCCCAGCCTATTATCCGTATTTTTAACTTAACATAGTTTATTTTTAAAATATATGTTTTTATTAGATACAAGAGTCTCTGCTAAACTCTGTCTTTATCCGAATAATTCAAGTGCAAGGGAATTATCACATAGTCTATTCTGTGTGTCCTCTCACTGATTGTCAAAAGTTCTTTTTTATATTGAACCAGAAGGGTACTGACTTTTAAATTCCTCCAGTCTCTCCAGTCCACCCTCTGGAAGAACCCTTAACAAATAGATCTATGTCTGTTGTTTATCTCAAAAATGATGACAGTTATGTCATTTTTATTATCATTTAGCCTAAATTTTAGTATAAACAGGTCTTAAGTAAGTTCTTCTTCTGTGACATGATTTTCCGATCCCTTTAGTGCTGTGGTCATTATTAAAACAACAATGAAAACTTACATTTACACATTTATTGAAAAATTTGCTTTCACTTCTTTATATGATGCTTCTCCCATGGGTTGAACTGAACACGAGATTTTCTCATTTCTACAGTGAGAACACAGAGACCTCAGTACCTTCTTGACTTTAATAACTGCTTAGACACTCTGGACTCTGTGGTCCTGGACAGTACCCAGAATGAAATCTTTAGGGAAATGCTTACCTCATCTGTTTTCTATTCTGTAAAATATGCACCATCAGAATCACTCACATTTCTATCGCCTTTGAACGAACTCCGAGGTAGGTGGCAGTATTATTATTAGCAATATTCAGAAAGACCACAGATCCCAGCTAGTAGGTAATTAAGCTGGCTTTAAAAAAAAATTGTGACATTTGTCAAATATGTAGAGATATGTTTAAAACATATGTATAAAGAAATACATTAAAATGAACATCTTATTACCCAGCTAAGGAAATGAAGCATTACCAAATTTAGAAGGCCCTTGTATGACCTTAGCAATGTTCGGAAAGGCCATGGATTCCAGCTAGTAATAATTAAGCTGGCTTTTTAAAAAATTGTGAAATTTATCAACTATACAGAGACGTGTAAAACACACATATAAAGAAATATATTAAAATGAACATCTTACTGCCCGGCTAAGGAAATGAAGTATTACCAACTCATAAGGCCCTTGTATGACCTTCCAAAAAGAGTATCTTCCTCCCTCCCTCTCAGAGGTAGCCTTATCCTAATTTTTTTGTTAGCAATTCCCTTGCAATTTTTTAAAAATTTGTTTTATATGTACTTATCCCCAAATTAGTTTTGAGTTTGACTATTTTTGTTCTTTATATACATTTTAAGGATATGTTATATTCATATATCTTGCTAGTTTCACTCAGTTTCATATTCCTTAAAAGCACCCATGTTGACATCTGTAATTAAGGGTCATTTATTTCCAATTCTGTGGTATTCCTTTATATGCAATTTATGTATCCATTTTAGAGCTGATGTTGTTTGAACTGTTTCTAATTTTGTTGTTGTTTTGTTTTTTAAGGGACAGATTCTCACTCTGTTGCCCAGGCTGGAGTGCAGTGGCATGATCATTGCTCATTGCAGCCTCAAACTCATGAGCTCAAGCAATCCTCCTGCCTCAGCCTCCCAAGTAGTTGTGACTACATGTGCACCACTAGACCTGGCTTACTTTTTTATTTTTTCTAACGTTTTGATTTTTGTTCATACCTCTGGACACAGTACAGATGGAATAATTCCTTTAAGTGCAGGAATTTTATTATCCCTGGCCTCCTACCAACTTGATGGTAGAACTGTGTGTTGTGTGTGTGTCTCCACACGTATTTCCAAGTGCCCTAAATGGTGAGTCAGGGGACACTATTCAGCTCAGGAGGAGAATCACTTCTCTAGAGTAGAAGAGCTGGCTGTCAGTGTTCAACATGGCTCCAGTTGTGCCTCCACAGTTGGTTGTTATGGGTCACTTGCTTATCTGCATCTCCTTTAATAGCTGATATTATCTGATTTTTAATCCTTTGCCAAGTGTGGGGTGTCCAAAATGGTATCACGTTTCATTTGCTTCATTCTGATTACTAATGAGGTTGAAATACCTTTTTGCATGTTTATA
This sequence comes from Cacajao melanocephalus, assembly GCA_963573385.1. Lineage (NCBI taxonomy): Eukaryota > Metazoa > Chordata > Mammalia > Primates > Pitheciidae > Cacajao > Cacajao melanocephalus. The sequence continues at coordinate 106,609 of CAUYLG010055664.1, forward strand.
GTTCATTTTTGTGTTTTTGTTCTGTCAAATGTCTATTAATGCTTCATGTCCATTTTTTTCATTGTTTAATTTACGAGTTTAAAAATGCTGTATATGTTCTAGATCAGTGCTGTCCAAAGAGAACTTTCTGAGATGATGGTGTATCGTATCGATGCAAGTAGAGTAGCTACCAGCCACATATGACTACTGAGTACCTGAAATGTGTCTAGAGCTACTGAAAATTAAATTTTAAATAAAATAGCTGCATGTGGCTGGTACTTACCATACTTGATTGCTGTGCAGATTTATGATTCATAAATAAGTCCTTTCCGTTTTTGCGTTGTCTTTTCATCTCATTTTATTGTTTTTATGTTTTACTTTTAGATAGGGTTTTGCTCTGTCTCCCCAGCTTGAATGTAGTGTTACAGTCATGACTCACTGCAGCCTCCACCTTCGGGGCTCAAGCAGTCCTCCCACTCTGCCTCCCAAATAGCTGGGACCACAGGCAGGCACCACCATGCCCAGCTAATTTTTGTGTTTTTTGTGGAGATAGGGTTTTGCCATGTTGCCTAGGCTGGTCTTGAACTCCTGAGCTCAAGCAATCCACTGTTCTTGGCCTTCCAAAGTACTGGGATTACAGGCATGAGCTGACTGCACGGGGTCTCATTTTATCTTTTAAAGAATTAAGGTTTTAATTTTAACTCAGTTTTTTTTAAAAAATTGGCCTTTTATATAGGAGAATAAAGGTATTCTCCTATATTGCCTTCTAAAACTTCTGCCTCTCATTTAATATATATATATATTTTTTGAGATACCCTGTCACTCAGGCTGGAGTGCAGTGGTGCAATCTAGGCTCACTGCAACCTGCATCTCCTGGGTTCGAAGAATTCTTCTTCTCTCAGCCTCCTGAGTAACTTGGACTACAGGTGCCCACCACCATGCCTGGCTAATTTTTGTATGTTTAGTAGAGATGGGGTTTCACCATGTTGACTAGGCTTGACGAGTCAACATGATGAGGTCTTGAACTCCTGACCTCAGGTGATCTGCCTGCCTCGGCCTCCCAAAGTGCTGGTATTACAGGCGTGAGCTACCGTGCCTGGTTTCATTTAAGACTTTTATCCACCTGGAATTGATTTTGGTGTTGGATGTGAGGTAGGTATCCAATTTCCTTTTCTTCCCCCATGTATGCTTTCAAATGTTCTGTCTCTGTCTGTGGAACAATCTATCCTTTCTTTATTTGTTTTCAGTATGTTTTCTGACATTAGCTGAGTTCCTGTGTATGTATGAATTTGATTTGGTTCCCTTAGTCTATTTATCTATCCTTGTGCCAGTACCACATTATCTTAGTGACTAGTTTTATAACAGGTTTTGAAACCTGGTTAGGTAACACCACTTCCTCCATTTAGATTTCCTTGATTTCCCATCTTGGCCAAACTCTGAGGTTTATCTACTGTCCCTGGTGCTCTATGCTGTCATCAAAGTAGAAGCTCAAGGTCTCCAGATTATGCCCACGTTCTCAGGGAGAAAGCAGGGTGTGACATGAGCTTACCTCCTAGATTTCCTGCTTCCACCTTGTTTGAGAACTCAGTCTTCCTAACAGCCATTCAGTACTTTCCCTGCTTCTTAATAGTTACAAGAACAATGGTAACTGCTTATAAGATTTGTTTGATAAACTAAAAATAGGTTAGTTATTCAAAGCAGATTATTGACCTATGTGATGTTTTAGCTCACAACCTTTAGGTGAAAGGGAACCCTTTCTTTATGTTTGGTTTTGTATATTTTGTATTATCTAAAATTCTGGCTTGCATTTTCTATCCATCATTTCTCCTTTCGGTTAATGAAAACTAGATCACCATAGGTTCTTGCCCTCCCTCTTTACTAATCAAATCTTGTTGAGAGTTGGATCTTTCTCGTGCATAGTATCTAACTTGGCAGAAAATCTAACATGTTGTTAATATCTTCTGGTTAGGGGAGCAAATGAATTAACACTAATAAAAAACATTTTGTGATTTTTTTTTTTTTACTCTTACCACAATACTCTCTAGGGTATATACTTTCCCTTGCTTTTTACTCATTATTTCTATTAAACTAACCTTCAGAGTGTGGGTCTAAATTGTCTAACAATGTGTTTTAAATCCTTAATTAGTTCACTATATGTAGTTTTGCTGCCAAAGAAACTATGGCAACAGTCTTGGAAAAATTAAAATTCCATGCACACATTCTGGTGTGGAACACCTCTCATAGACTTCATCTTTGAATACTTTAAGAAATTAAGTTGTGTGTGCATGGAAGGTTGTTACATGAAGTTGAACCTGAATCAAGAAAAATAAATTTTTGAGCAAGTGCCTCAGAAAGTAGCAAAATATGGTGTGTAAAACATGAAGAAACAAAAGGAGAGGGAGCTTCTTGGGGTGCTTCATTGGATCATTAAATGGATCAGAGCCACCTTGGACTTGTTTCAAGAGTTTGCCCTTTTTCTCAAATGCTCTAGTAATTATTTATATTAATAATTTACTCAGTGAAATAGCAAGCATATTTTCATAATGTTATAGAAACTATTGAATTGATGGCAGCGATGGTTTTAAGGGATTTCAGAATTCTTTTGAAATGGGTCAGAGAGAACTAAGAGAACTGCTTAGATAGGAGATGTACCTGACATTTGGTCAAGGGCATTCCTCTAGTAGGCCTCCCTGCTCTTCTGTGGTTTTTAATCTCTTTTGGATCATATCCATAACCATGTAAACACATTTCATCTATATTAAACTAACAAAAGACCCTTTTCTTGACCCCACTTTTCCTCTCCAACTGCTGTCTAATTTCTTTCTTTCCCTTTGAGTCACAGCCTATCAAAAGAAGTGTCCACGCTCATTAGATCCAGTTCTGCCATTTTCTCTTAAGCCTACTTCAGTCCTGCAAGTCCCACAAAACTGCTCTCTTTAAGGTCACCAAGGACCGCTACTTTGCTAATTCCTCATTCACTTAACTAACATTAGTATTGAACAGTTGATGCTTTTCATCTTCCTTGATGGATCTTCCTAACTTGGGTCTCTGGAACAGCATGCTTCCCTCCTTGCCTTTCTAGGCACATTCCTTTACACAAGGTGCTGTTCAGACAAAGATCCCTATGGGCCCTCACCTCTTTCAAGTCTGTTCTTGCATGTCACCTCGATGAGGTGAGCACCATATTCGAAGCTGCAGCCCATGCTGCTTCCATGCTTTTGATTTTCCTTGTCCTTGTTCCATGTTTCCTTTTTTCCCATATCACTTGTCACTTTTTGGATTTAGGGTACTGACTTGATAAAACTAGTTTGGCTATGAAAACCCTGGAAGACAAGCTAGGCAATAACCATCTTGAACATTGGAACAGGCAACGATTTCGCGACAAAGACACCAAGAGCAATTTCAATAAAAGCAAAAACTGACAAATGGGATCTAATTGAACTTAAGAGCCTCTGCACAGCAAAAGAAGCTACCAACAGAGTAAACAGACATCTTACAAAATGGAAGAAAATTTTTTGCAAACTATACATGTGACAAAGGTATAGCATCCAGCATCTATAAGGAACTCAAACAAATTTACAAGAGAAAAACAAACAACCCCATTAAAAAGTAGGCAAAGGACATGCACAGACATATGATGTAATTCTATCATCATTCAGTTTTAAATATTTTCTGATTTCTCTTGAGATTTTTAAATTTTTGACCCATGGATTACTTTTAAGTATATTGTTCAATTTTGAAAACATTTGGAGTCTTTAGATATCTTATTGTTAACTGATTTCTAAATTAATTCCGTTGTGATCAGATAACATATTTGTTTGATTTCAGTCCTTTTTAATTAACTGAGACCTGAGTATTATGGCTCCACATATGGATCAATCTTGGTGTATATACCAAGTGAACTTGAAAAGAACATGTGTTCTGCAGATTTTAGGTGTTCTTTATGTATTAAGGTGGTTGATAGTGTACAAATCATTTGTGTTTGGGCTGATTTTTATTTTGTTTATTTTTATTTTCTATCATTTGTTGAAAGGGATGTTAAAATGTTCAAGTATAATGGTGGAATTGTATTTTTTTCTTTAATTCTGTCCATTTTTGCCTGATATGTTCTTATATACACATTTAAGATGATCATGTCTTCCTGATGAGTTGTGAATTAGAACATTATGAAATGTTATTCTCCAGTAATAATATTCTCTCCTTGAAGTCTGTTTTACTTGATATTGATATAGCACCTCCATCCTTTATATACTTACTGTTTACATGGTGCGCCTTTTCAGAAGCATTTACTTTCAATTAGAGGTAGCATTTAGTTGAGACTTGCTTTTTAAAAATGTGTTCTGAAAATTTCTGATTTTTTTATTGGGAATGTTTAATAAATTAACATTTATTTTATTGTTTTTTCTGTTTTTTTTTATTAGCTTCTCCTTCCCAACCCACTTTTGAATTTTATCTATTAATATTCGCTCAACTTCACACAAAATCTAAAACCCTTGCAACTTACACGTTCATTTCCCAAACACTATCCTTTATGCTAGTTATTATATCTATTACATCAGCATATATTACAAACTGCACAAGAAAATGTTATAGCTTTTGCTCTAAATTGCCATATTTAATGAAATTAAAAATTTTAAAGATATTGTATATTCTCACATAATTACTATTTCTTATGTTCTTTGTTTCTTTCTGAAGATGACAACTGATATTGAATCCGAAGTTCCTTTAGTATTTCTTGTGGTGAAGATACTCTAGTGACCAATTCTCTTAGTTTTTTATTATTTTGTATACATAGAAAATGTTTCTCAGAAATGTGCTGTGGCTTATACCTGTAATCCCAGCAGTTTGAGAAGCAGAGGTGGGAGGATCGCTTGAGCCCAGGAATTCAAGACCAGCCCAGGTAACATAGGGAGACCCCCATCTCTACAAAAAAAATATTTTTAACTAGCTAGAGATGGTGGCACTTACCTGTAGTCCCAGCTACTCAGGAGGCTGAAGCGGGAAGATTGGTTGAACCAAGGTTGAGGCTACAATGAGCTGTGATGGTACCACTGCACTTCAGCCTAGGCAACAGAGCAAGACCCTGTCTCAAAACAAAACAAAACAAAACAAAAAGTTTCTATTTTGCCTTTTTTCTTAAAAGATGTTTTTGCTTTAGACAGAATTCTGAATTGACAGTTTGTTTTTTGAACACTTTAAAAATGTTCTGCTCTCTGTTGGACTCCATAGTTTCTGACAATAAATCAGTGAAAGTTTTTGTTACCCCATATGCAGTGTTTTTTTATTTGTTTGTCTATTCATTTAATTATTCTGGCTGCTCTCAAGATTTTTCTCTGCTTCTTGGTTTTCAGCAATTTGACTATGATTATGCCTCCTTAGACATAACAGTTTTTAACATTTATTCTGCTTGGTGTTTGTTGAGCTTTTTGAATCTGTAAATTTGTGTCTTTCATCAAATTTGGGGACTTTGGGACCATTATTTCTTCAAATATATTTTCTATCTCATTCTTTGCTCTCCTTCTAGGTCTCTGATTACAGGTATGCTAGATCTTTTGATGTCTTACTACAAATCCCAAGACAATGCCTTTTCCGTCTCTTTTCTTTTTTAATTTTTTTCTCTTGGATCTTCATATTATATAAAAATAGTTTATTCTTATCTTCATTCTGCTACTAACTTCAGATATATTTTTAATTTTCAGATATTGTATTTTTGCAGCTACAGAGAATTTCCATTTGTTTCTTTTTAATCTATTTCTCTACTGAAATTTCTCATTTTATTCAAGCATATTATCTTTGCATTCTTGAGAATAGTTATAATAGCTGCTTTAAAATTTTGGCTGCTCATTATAACATCTAAAAACGCTTTGAGGTTGATCTCTGTTGACTGTGTTTTCTCTTGAGAACTGGTCACACTGCTTTTTTCTTCATATGTCAAAAATTTTTGGTTGGATCCTTGTATTGTGGAAAAATCTAGATTCTGTTATATTCCTGTGAGGAGTGTTTGTTTTTTTGTTTGTTTATTTGTTTTAGCAGGCAATTAACTTGACTGGACTCAAACTGCTAATGTATATTTTAGACAACTGCTCAAATCTCATCTCAGTTTATCTTTAGATAGAGTTTTCCCTGCACACATAGCGTTCAGGGATTTAAGAATTTTTCTGCCGCCTCCTCCCCCTGCCCCCCCATACTCTAGCATTTAAAATATATTCTGACAGACAATTTTTTGGATTATTTTTCTGAATTGTTATTTGATAATCAGAATTTTACCAGAAAGGTTTAAAATGTAATGTTTTATTTCTCCAAATATCTTCTGGGACATAGTCAAGGAGAAGCAGTTTGGTTTTATAAGAAAATGGTACTTAGCAGGTATTAATACTCCAAATAATTATTTTACTCAAGTATAAACTCAAGGCTCTAGACATGAAGGATTCGGACAAGGTCAAAGCGATGAACTAGAATTCATCTGAAAGCAAGATATATATCTAGATGTAGACCTTGCACAAAATTGTATCCTTTTATTGATAAGAGAATAAAGATGCCCTGTAGCAGAACAACTTACATGTGGCCTACAAACACAGAATATTTTGAATTGAGGGTGAACCTTAAAGAGACAGCACTTCATGTGCCCCAATGTGAATCATCAATCCTAACTAATGTGATGTTTTAGAATAGAGCTGAGAGGACCTCAGACAGGAGACAAGGCCAAGGAGATTAGGAAACTTTTCTTTACTCTTTTTGGACAGTCCCAGTAAGGGTAGCATGGGATACAGAATTAAAGAGCCTCATCTTTGAGATGGAAAACTCAAGGTCCAAGCAAGACTCTGTCATTTCCTGTTCAGTTTTTAACAGGTATTTAGCCTTTCAGTGTCTACATAGATTTTATCTATAAAATGTAGATACAAGGTTGTTTAAAAGCTTATGTGGTTGCCTACTCTGTAGCAGGCATTCAGTATTTTGTGTTCTGCTTCCAGAATACAAAAGGATGCTATAATGTCAATATAAGGATACCGAAAGAGTTTATGAAATGTCATCCCAGAATATTACTTTGAACTGAGGGTATTTGGGGCAGCAGGTGCAAGGAGAGGCTTTCTCTGAGCACCCCTTGCATGCAGAGCCTTTTCTCTGAGCTCCTCTTATCTGTCTAAAGACAGATCCTCCGAAAGGAACTCGATTGTCATGAATCCCCTCCCTGGGAATTTTTATCAACCAGGGAAGATTAACTCGGAACACAGGAGGGGAGACAAGAGGTTGACCTTATGCCCAGACAGACTATTACCTCTTCTGAGGGCTGCTCAGAAACAACTTTTATTACTGACTTTTTATCTGTATAACAAGGCAACCTTTATTCCCCATACATTTCCTCCCCTCACCCTCCCATAACTTGTGTCACCACCCTTCCCCCAGAAGCCCCAAGCCCTGGTGTCTTTCTGTAACTTGGGATGCTGTATCAGTATCAATCATCTGACCTTCTTTGAGGCTTCTATTTTGTGAGACTCCTGTGCATACTTATGTAATTAAATATTTACGTAAGTCTTTCTTCTGTCTTATGTCAGTTTAATTTGTAACCCAGCCAAGGAACCTAGAAGGGTAGAGGGATGCCATTTTCCTCTCCCCTGCAGTGTGCTGCAGAGAAGATTGCTATTCTTGATTTGTTTTTTAATCCTCTAGGTTAAGGCCTAGAAGGAAAAATCTGTAAACTTTAAAAGGGGAATTTTCAAGAGAGAATGTTCATAGAAAGGCCCTGGAAGTGAAAGGCCCAAACTAACTGAGAAGTGTGAGACTGGGCATTATATTAGCTTTGCATTTGTGTTACTCCTGTATTTCTACTCTCAAACACTTTTTCCACTGTTGGAAAGTTTGACTGTGTTCTTGAATTGTGTACTGGGCCACAAGAAGAAAAGGGACAGTGGTTAGACAAGGAAGAGCAGGTGCAGAAGAGTGGAGCACTAGGCAGGCATGTAATACGTATTCGGAATAATGACTGGAGATACTCTGGCACCTCAATATTCATATTTCCAGGATCTGGATTTGGGGTTGCCTTGCCAAGTATAATCTAGTGTGGTGGTAGCCTGAGGGCTCTCATTTTGTTTACAATTTTACCTACCAAAGTATGTTAAAGGCTCAGACTTGTCCAGGCTACAGGAATCTGGAAGGTGGGGTGGATGAATTCCATTCTTTCTTTGTCCTCAACTTTTCCCTCATCTGTCCCCAGGGAATTTGTTCAGGTTGGGTCTTGGTTTAGTTCACCTTCTTACCCAGATCCACACTTGGCTCTATGTTGATTGTGCTTGCTAAATGTTTATTAAATGAGCCAGTGAAAGGCACTAAATCTGTAAGAAGGCAAAAGAAAGCTTGAGAGGTATTGATGCCACCCAGATGGGGAATTTACAGTGAATCAAGCAAGGACCAGAGTAAACAGGGGGCTGTTCTGTCCAGCCAGAGCCCTGCAAGTTTACCAGATTTAGTGTTTATGTTTCCTTGATTGGAAATCAATCTGTGTCTGTCTTAGCTCTTACTGTTGTTGGTCTGACTCTACAGAAAAACTAATTTTTATTATCTGAGAAACCCTGTTCCTGAGCCACTGATCAAATCATTGTATTCCTTGTGAATAAGATAGGATGGTTGTCTGTCATTTCTAAAAGAGAGCCTTAGAGGAGACGTGATTGTTCTAATATTTATGTTTCTTTATTGATTTTCTTTGTGCTTCTACACACATTTTCTCATTTTATCGTCTTAATGACATAAGAAAAACAGGTGTTATTATCCTATTTTCCATAGGAGTAAACTAGTTCAGAGAGGTAATAACTATAAATGGTCTAAGACCTCAGAAATGAATGTGGCAGTAACAGGATATTTAATCTGATTTTAGTGTTTTCTTTGTTTATATTGTACTGGCTGTGTAAAAGTCAGCATTATTTATTGAACATATGATTAATTAAGCACTATGATTAAATCTTTTCTCAAATAACCACTTGGCTGGTTCCATTACATCTTTTTATTCTTGGCTGAAATGATACCTCTCAGGTTCCTTGACCACACATTTATAAATTTTATTAATTGAATCTCTCTTTACTTCTTATCCCCTTCTCTGTTTTATATCCTTACAGTTTATCATATAGGACATAGATATGTATTTATGTTTTTAACTGTGTGTCTTTCCCTAATAGAATAGAAGCTCCATGAGGGCATGGATTTTTGTCTATTTCATTTCTTGATGTGCCCCCCAGCACTATTAAAACTATGTCCATGTAGTATATGGTAGGTGCTAAGTAAAAGTTTACTGCATGAATTAATAATCCTCAAAAATAACTTCCATATTTACTGACAAGGAAAATTATGCACAAAGAAATTCCCTTTCCAAGGTCACCCAAGTAGGGGGTTAGAGAACTGATTTTAAATTCAAGTGTATTTAGATTCAGTGCTCCACTATATGTTTTCAAATTTTTTTTTTTTTTTGCCGAAGGTATGGGGAAGGTACTGGCTATCTTACCACAGAATGGAAGAGGCTAGGTTCTGTCCTCCTCACTTCTTCCCCTAACAATTTGTCTTATTTGTTTGGTATATTGAAGCTTAGTATGAGGCTTTTTTTTTTAATAGTCTTTCCTTTCCCCCCAGCAATTCCTCTTATTTGTTTGGTATATTGAGGCTTAGAATGAGGCTTTTTTTTTTTAAAGGAAAGATTTATGAACAATTATACTACAGCAAAAATTATGCAAAACTGAATTTAAAATTTTTTTTTTTGAAAGAAAGAAAAAGAGAGGGAAGAAAGTGAGAGTGAAAGAAAGAAAAAAAGAATGTAAGAGAGAAAGAAAGAGGAAGAGAAAGAGGGAGAGAGAACGGGATTATATTTTTTGAGATGGAGTCTCGCTTTGTCACCCAGGCTGGAGTGCAGTGGTGTGATCT
>CAUYLG010055666.1:0-23580 GCA_963573385.1 Cacajao melanocephalus
ATATATATCTCCATATATATCTTTACCAGTCCTCGTTATTTGTCCCCCTCCTTGTCTGTGGACCATGATAAGCCCAAGTAGTGACTTCAGAGCTGGGTAACGTAGAAATTAAAGTGAAAAGACCTTTACTTGGAGAAGTAATTTGCATGCATAATATAGGAAGGTGTTCTTTAGGTATGTTGCAGGATTACTCTAAACCATTTGACTTATGCTCCAAAGTAACTAATGTTGGTAGTATAGCAAATTATGATGAATAGCTTTAATTGTATGTTTAAAAGTCGCATATGTTTACATGCTTAAATCTGGGTATCGGAATTTAAGCAATTCTTGAAATGTATTGTCTCCTTAATATACTAATTACAAAGTTAAAAAAAAAAAAAAAAGAAGTGACAAAGGCTTCTGTTGCTGGATTTAGCATTTATTGTTTCCTAGATTCTCTATTTTCTTCTGCTGTGTCTAATTTGCTGTTAGTCCTATCTAGTGATTATATATTTTGATCTTTAGAAATTCTATTTGATTCTTTTTTACATCTGTTGTTTCTTTCCTATTTTCAGGTCTTCCTTAAATACTTGGACATAGTTGTAATAGCTGTTTAAAGATTTTCACTTGCTAATTCTATTATTTGTGTCATTTCTGGGTGTGTTTCTACTGACTGATTTTTCTCCTGATTATGGGTCACGTTTTTCTGCTTCCTCATATGTGTAGTAATTTTTATTTGAATACTGGACATTATACTTTTATATTCTTGAGTACTTGGATTTTGTTGTCTTCTTTTAAAGAGTGCTGGGCTTTGCTCTAGCAGGCAGTTAAGTCACTTGCAGTTTGGTTTGATTCTTTTGAGGCTTGTTTTCAAGCTTTGTTAGGGCTATCTAATGTAGTCTTTAGGGATAGTTTAACCTCATTACTAAGTAAGATGTCACCCTTTTAGAGTCTCTACTGAATGCTTTGAGTGATCGATAAGGAGTCTTTACTTCAGTTGGTAGGAACTAAAATGATTTTTAGCCTTTGTGAGCCCTCTGTGAGCCTATTCAGTTCCCCGTCACTCTATTGTCTGATCTTGTAGAGTTCTATCCTACACATGTGTGTCTTAATATTAGGCAAAGACTCAAAGGACATGCTGTGTAAGTTTCTTCATTTTATTTTTCTGTATAGTTCCTTCTTCTCCAGAACTCTGCCCTGCAGCTTCCAGCCCTCCAAGACTCTTTGAAGTCAGATCTTCGGCCCCTCAAACTCACAGAGGATGCCATACTCTGTGTGGGGTTGCTTATTCTACGCTGTGGTCTTGAATGTGCCTCCAGACAAAAGCTGGGTGATTATAGAACTCTTCCTTTTTTTTATTTTCCTTTTCTTTAGGATCACAATCCTGTGCTGCCTGTTGTCTCATTCTGAAAACTGTTATTTCATACATTTTGTCCAGTTTTCTAGTTGTTTAAGTCAGGAGAATAAATCTGATTCCTGCTACTTCATTATGGCTGGAATTATTATCTATGAATAAAAATATTATTATTTATCATCTATGAATAAAAATTGTAGGTTTTTTCCCCAAGTTACTTGATGAATCAGTTTTGTACCAGTCCATTACTCTCATCAAAGTTATTCACATCTTTAAATAGTGTAATTATTATGCTTGGAAATTTAAAATGTTAAATCTGCAAAGGCAATAATCCACCTTTAAAATAAGAACAAAACCTGATAACCAGAACCAGATAAAGTTGCCAAGTCTTCTCTGGTTAGTTAGTTAGTGACAGAGAGAGCCAGAATTAGAATAAAAATTAGGGAGGTAAGACTACTTATTGAAAAGGTCCCTATAATGTGCAGTATGTATACAGGGATTATTTATTCAACTTAGCAGATATCCTTTGAGAATCATTTATGCACTTAATCTATAGGAGAAATAGGAAGGTGGTGAAGTAATGGAGGCAGGGGTCGCAAAGGTGAATAAGATATAACACAAGTTTTAAGGCTCATTGTCTATTGGGGGCAGAGACTAGTAGATGAGTATTCATAAAACAACTGAAAGCAAATGTGGTACACTGTGTACATAGAGGGAAGACATGTGGGGAAGTTGGGAACGTGTTGTAGAGGAGGTGGTATTTGATCTGGGTCTTCGATGAGACATTACAGGTAACGTATCTTCCTTCCAAGGACAAATGCGTCTGTATTAGGTCACTTAATATGTATTTTTACATTTCCACACGTACTGAAAATAAAGTGATATTCTATTTAATCAGGATGGAAAGTTAGATACATACCCAGAAGATTGACTTTATTGGTTATGTTGTTTAGCTTCTATATTTCCTTATTTTTGTTCACTTGGCTGGTTTGGACTGAGAGTTAGTGTGAGAGTTAGGTTGTCTGAATATTAGTGTTTCGACACTTTTGTTGTTCATTGTGTCTTTTAGTGTTATAAAAGTATCTTTATGGCTGTAATCTCTGCACTTTGGGAGGCTGAGGTGCATGGATCACCTGAGGTCGGGAGTTTGAGACCAGCCTGACCAACATGGAGAAACCCTGTCTCTACCAAAAATTCAAAATTAACCAGGCATGGTGGCACATGCCTGTAATTCCAGCTACTTAGGAGGCTGAGGCAGGAGAATGGCTTGAACCTAAGAGGTGGAGGTTGTGGTGAGCCGAGATTGCGCCATTGCACTCCCACCTGGGCAACAAGAGTGAAACTCCGTCTCAAGAAAAAAAAAGTATCTTTATTTTTCTCATTTAATACTTTTTGTAGTAAAGTATACCTAGCCAGTTATTAAGATTATAATTCTTTATTGTTTGCATCTGACTAATACACTTTTGCCCATTCTTTTGCTTTTGAAGCACTCTGCTTTTAGTATAGAATTGGGTTTTGCTCTGTGAGCTAGCTTGAAAATATTTTCTTTAATTCAGGTGAATTAGGCCACTTGGATCTATTGGTTTGACTATTTTATTTCAGTTCTGTTATATTATTATTACATTTGTTATGTGTACTATATTTACTGTGAATCTTTCAGTGTTTTCGTTGATTGCTTCAACAAAGGTTGAGAAATTCTTTCCTTTGATATTTAGAAATGCTTACGTTTTTGTTCTAGTAGTTCTTTATGCTAATATCTTTATGCATTGCTCTTAGTCCTGCTTTTCTTATTTGGGCTTCTACTATTTGGCTTGTCAGCTTTAAGTGATAACCTTGACTTCCACCAATTACCTATGTGGTAACTCTCCTCTTCGTTCTGGCAGGGACTTCCCTACCCCCAGCAGTTTTATCAGGACCTTTTACCAATTTTGGTATATTTCTCCCCAAAAGTACAAGAATTCTAGCTTCCAAAAGATGAAAACATTCTGCATCTCCCTGCTCCGACTCATCCCAGAGTCACACTTCCTACTACCTCTTGTAACATATACAGCCTAGAAATGCCCTTTTAAGTCTCAGTGGCTCTGGGAAGACTCTGGGTATCTTCATTAGCCAAGGTCCCAGCAGGAAACAGAAAGCACACTCAGCTGGGATTCTGAAAACAGCTTAAGGAGAGGGACTATTTATGGGTGTGTGGGCAGGGTTGGGGGAACCCACATGGGAGGATGAAGCACCCAGAGGCTCATAACAGTGGGAAGCGTTACTACTCCTGGGTCTGAGCAGCCGCAAGAGGGATCATGGTTTGCAGAGCAGTAAGCGCTAAAGCGCTGGGAGACGGGCTGCCCAACAGGAGCTGTGGCACTGCCAGAACGGGGGGTACCTGGGGAGATAGGACATCAGGGGAAGAGCTAGGTAAGAAATGCCCTAATCTCTTCCCACCTTCTGATCTCCTGTCGGTGCCATTAGCCAAGCCCAGCTCAAAGGTGGAAGCACGGGTGGGGCACAGTGGCTCATGCCTGTAATCCCAGCAGTTTGGAGGCTGTGGTGGGAGGATCACCTGAGATCAGAAGTTCAAGACCAGCCTGATCAACATGGTAAAGCCCCATCTCTACCAAAATACAAAAATTAGCTGACTGTGGTGGCATGCGCCTGTAGTCCCAGCTACTTGGGAGGCTGAGGCAGGAGAATCACTTGAACCCAGGAGGTGGAGGTTGCAGTGAGGCGAGATTGCACTCCAGCCTGGGCAACAGAGTGACACTTCATCTCAAAAAGCAAAAAAAATTCTGGGCCGGGTGAGGTGGCTCACACCTGTAATCCCAGCACTTTGGGAGGCCGAGGCAGGTGGATCACCTGAGGTTAGAAGTTTGAGACTAGCATGACCAACAAGTTAAAACCCTGTCTCTACTAAAAATACAAAAATTAGCCAGGTGTGGTGGCAGGCACCTTTAGTTTCAGCTACTTGGGAGGCTGAGGCAGGAGAGTTGCTTTTACCCGGGAGGTGGAGGTTGCAGTGAGCCGAGATCGCACCACTGCATTTCAGCCTGGGCTACGGAGTGAGACTCTGTCTCAAAAAAAAAAAAAAAAAAAGTGGAAGCACAGAGGAGCCCCGGTGATCCTAGCTGCAAGGTCAGCCTCTTGGCAGAGAAAGGCTGAACAAGAGCTGGGTTTGGGGCAGGGGCAAATGGTGAACAACAAACATATTTTATTTTGAAGCTGGTCTAAATTGGAGGTCTATTTACTTTTGGAGCATATAGTTTCTTATCTGCTGTTGGTGTTTGTAAATTTTGCATCAAACTGCAACTCAATGTGTCTTCTTCCCACAGCTTGCCTTTCTGGGTGAAGGAGAAGGCCAGCAGTTTGAAGAATGAGATACAAGAGGTTGAGGAGCTTGACAACTGGCGGCCAGCAGAGCCCTTAATGCACAGTCTACTCTTTTCTGGTGGGTTAAAGAACCATCAAAGAATAGTGTGAAAACTGGAGGAGTTGGCCAGGCACAGTGGCTCACGTCTGTAATCCCAGCACCTTGGGAGGCCAACGTGGGTGGATCATGAGGTCAGGAGTTCAAGACCAGCCTGACCAACATGGTGGAACCCTGCCTCTACTAAAAATACAAAAATCAGCCGGGATGTGGTGGTGCACGCCTGTAATCCCAGCTACTCAGGAGGCTGAGGCAGGAGAATCACTTGAACCTGGGAGGTAGAGGTTGCAGTAAGCCTAGATTGCCCTACTGCACTCCAGCCTGGGTGACAGTGCAAGACTCTGTCTCAAAAACAAAAAACAAAAAAAACTGGAGGAGTCCATAATAATAGGCTCTTGAGAGGCTTCGTAAAGGAGGGCAGGCAGAGTATCTCCTGGAGTGGATGTGTCTTTTGTCCTGAGGTGGTCTCATGGGGAGTTTTCATAGCCAAGCATTGAGTGTCAAGTGTGGTGGTTGAGAATTGTTAGTTTTGTAATGGAAGGAAACCTTTAACTCCATGCCTCTATCCACAGGTGCTTTGGACTTTCCAAGACAATCCTGAGCATAAACAGGCCCACAAAACATGTGCTGACTGCAGTCTGGCAAGCCATTTCCAGTTGATGGTTTTTGTCATGTGACTGTTCTAAATCCAATGTTTGACTCTAATGAGAAAGTGTTGTGTTTTGCTTTTTTTAAACTTTTTATTTTGAAAACTTTCACATTTACAGAAAAGTTGCAAGAATTGTACAAGGATATAAACACCAGTATATCCTTCACATAAATTCTATCATTGTTAATATTTGTTCAAACTTTCTCTCTCTCACAATATTACAATTACTATTTTGCTGAACTCTTTGAGAGTGAGTGGCAGATACTGTAACCCTTTACACCTGTATACCTACATACTTCAGCATGTGTCTCCTAAAGTCAAGGATGTTGTCTAACAACCACAACACAAATAGCAAACTCACAGAGTTTAACACTAATATGAATATTATTAATATTTAGTCCACATTCAGTTTTAGTCAATTATAGATCAGGATGCCCTCAAATCAGTCATAAAATGCAGACATCATGTGAGTATCTTAGCCTGTTCAGGCTGCTAAAATAAAATACCATAAACAGAATGGCTTATAAACAATAGGAATTTATTTCTTACAGCTCTGGAGGCTGGGAAGTCCAAGCGCAGGGTGCCGGCAGGTTCAGTGTCCGCTGAGGGCTGGCTTTCTGGCTCATAGATAGCCCCTTCTTGCTGTGTCCTCATATGGTAGAAGGGGTGAGCTAGTTCTCTGGGGTCTCTTTCATAAGGGCTCTAATCTCATTCATGAGCTCATGACCTAATTGCCTCCCAATGGCCCTACCTCCTAATACCATCACCTCGGGGATTAGGTTTCAGCATATGAATTTGGGGTTGGGAGGACAAACATTTAGACCATAGCAGTGAACTTTCATTGCTTTTGGTAAAGCCATTTTTATTTTATTAATATCTTTTGGAATTTTTCTCTAATGTTAACTTGGTACATGTCAGAAAAACATGAAGCCTGGATCTATAGCAGGTGAGTAATACTATTGCCCTGTAGCTGCATTCCCCACTTCAGTATTGCCTATCTACACAGCCAAGCAGGGTGAGAGCTCAGTGACTATCAGTCATGAGTTTTAGGGCCTCCTGTCAATCAGACAAGAAGCAAATATTTGGAGGAAAAGGTGAAATCAAAAGCTGCCTCACCGTCAGGCTTTCACACAATCAAACTAATGATTCTCAGCTTATTTATTTATTTATTTTTGAGATGGAGTTTTGCTCTTGTTGCCCAGGCTGAAGTGCAATGGCGCAATCTTGGCTCACTGCAATCTCTGCCTCCCAGGTTCAAGCAATTCTCTTGCCTCAGCCTCCCAAGTAGCTAGGATTACCGGCATGCACCACCATGCCTGGCTAATTTTGTATTTTTAGTAGAGATGGGGTTTCTCCATGTTGTTCAGGCTGGTCTCAAACTCCTGACCTCAGGTGATCTGCCCGCCTCAGCCTTCCAAAGTGCTGGGATTACAGGCATGAGCAACCGTGCCCAGCCTGACTCTCTGCATTTTTATAGCCAATCTCTCTCTACTAGGGAACCCCACTGGTTGGCTAATGAAGGTTGCAGATCTAGTCTCCCCAAAACCTTAAAGTGGAAAGAGATTGGGGCCCATGCTGAGATTCAATGTGTCTATGACATGAGCATGATTTATTTCCTGGTCAAAATGTTTGTTGTCTCCAGACACAGCCAAAGTAAATGGAGCAGGTTTAGAACACAATACATTTGGCTGGGTGTGGTGGCTTACACCTATAATCCTGGCACTTTGGGAGGCCGAGGCAGGCGAATCACTTGAGGTCAGGAGTTCAAGACCAGGCTGGTCAACATGACAAAACCCCATCTCTACTAAAATTACAAAAATTAGCCAGGTGTGGTGGTTGGCACCTGTAATTCTAGCTACTGAGGAGGCTGAGGTTGCAGTGAGCCAAAATCACGCCATTGCACTCCAGCCTGGGCGACAAGAGAAAAACTCCATCTCAAAAACAAACAAACACCACAATACATTCATGTCATGTTCATATCTGCCTCTAGACTTACTGGCAGAGAGCATGGTGCCTACCGCCAGCTGCTGTGCCTGACCACTCCATGGGTTAACATCAGCATACATCTGTGCTAATCCTCTGGCCCCTGGGACACAGGCGCACCTCTACTCCCAACATCATAATAATAATAATTTAAAAAGACAGAGAGAGAGAGAGAGAGAGAGAGAGAGGCTGCCAAGAGATTTTCCAGAACTCGTTAACTTCTGAAAAAATAATAATTTTTTGTGCCTCTGTTACTTAAATATAAAAAAGTCTTCCTTCCCTCTAGTCAACAACAACGCCCCACCCCTAAAAAAATAAGTCAACTGCAACCACCAGGTGGGTTAAGAATGGAGGATACAATATAGAACAAAAAAAGATTCCGCAGAGATTTCCTGATGGGATTATCTAGGTGGCAAGGAAAGTACTCTCAGAAGGTATCCTGGTGTTTTGGAAGGAGGGAGTCCCACACCGTAAATGTATTAAGAAAAAGAACCAAAATACAGTTTTAGAAGGTTTGGAGTCTCTAGGTTTCAAAGAGGTCTATATAATTCCTAGATGCTGCTCTAAACCAGAGTAGATATGATTTGATTTCTTTTTCTTTTAATCCAGGCCTCAGAAACCATGAGTAAAAAAAACTCCGCACAACTGTTAGATGATTGAACTTCTGGAGTTGCAGGACTACATTGCATCTGCTGAAAATCAGGGCAGTTTTCCCTGGATCTGGTGTTCTCTGTGGGTACATCTTGATGGCCAGGCCTTATTCAACTGCACCTTAACAGCTGGCAGGTAGAGTTCCAGTGCCAACTTTGGGCAGGAAGAGTATGCCTGCGTGTGTTGGGGAGACAAAGGCATAGAGAAAGGCCACATGGGAAAAATATGTGCATATCATAGCTGTTCCAGCTTTTGCTTCTTTCCAGCTACAAAGAGGTTGAACCTATTAGATGTAAAGGTCCCCTTCACCTCACTGTAGGTTCTTTGGTAAATAAAAACACGTGTGTGCAGAGGTGCGTGTGTGTTCATTTCTTTCAATAACTGAAGGTCCATAGAAATAAACTCTGTGACACAAGTACATTTCTTAGCGTGCAATTTTACATTGCACAGAGGTATTCTAATTTCAGATTCTGGGATAAATGAAAATGGCCTCTGTGCACATGAGGAAACATTGTATTATTCAGCTAGTGGCACCAACGTTCAAATCAGTGATCTCTGAACTCACAGTTACCAAAATATTAAGACAATAGGATATCAAACTTCTAAAATTCCACAAAGAATTTAGGAATTTACTGTAGGATTCCACTAATTGTTCACATTTCTAATATGAGGTACCCAGTTTGGTTAGTTTTTTTCTTAGGCATTTGGGTCTCAAAATCTAGGCAGGTAAACACATAGTTGACAGGACTTGACTGGGTGAAGTATTTTCAAGTTGGAGCCCCTCAAGATCATGCCCCTGGCCTAAACAGACTTTTCTTTCCTGCCTGGGAAATCAGGAGAGAGCACTAGGGTATATAATTGCCTCTCCCAGAAATGGACTACATGCCTTATGTGGGAGGGTGCACCTTTTTATGGGGCGTAGGGGCCAAGGTCACAGCACGCTCTGGGAAAGGATGTGGGAGCCCATTTGAGATGACCAGTGTCTTTCCCATGCTGGGGAGCCCCAGGAGCGACTGTAGCCTGATCCCACCCTCAGGAATGGGGAGGCCACTACTGACTGACCTGGGAGCCAACACTGAGGCTCCTAAATCCAGGCTATAATGCTTACATGAAAAGTCAACATTTTGTGGTGTGCATGAAGGGTCCTAGCCTTATATCACATAAGCAGCCAAGATACCCCAATGTCTTGTTTTCCGAGGAAATGTGTCTGCCTCCACCAAATGTGGTGTGGGGGTGGCAGATGGATCCAGCTTCCAGTGGTAAAGCTGTGAGCAAGGGCATGCTCGTCTGGCTTGAAATGTGTTCTTTTGTCTGGGTAGTTTGGGCTGGAGTAAAAGTTGGGATTCTGTTAGACAGAATGGATGTAGGGACATAGTTATACTAAATATTGTTTGTTCTTTATCTAAAATTCATTTAACTGGGGGAGTTCTGCATTTTTATTTGTCAGATCTGGTAACTTAGAGTGGAGGTGGCCCAAAGGCTATAGATTTGAGGGCAAAGTAGGAGGTCAAGATGGTAAGACTCTGGGATGACTTGGGGATGGGTGGGGGAACCATATAGGAGAAGGAGAAGTGGCAACTGGGTGGATGGTGGTTGGGCCATCTGGACCATCTGGACCAGGGCCATCTGGACCCCATGTAGCATCTTTGTACAACTAGAGAATGACACCCTCTTGGTAGACACAGACCTGTGGATGCACAGCTTGGTGAGCTGCGTGCAAGCTGGATTTAAACCCCCATGTCCTTGTTATGCAGCGAACTCTTTACACAACCGTACACAGCAGCCCTGTGCTATTCACTGAAATAAGGAATGCTGGGGAAGTAGATTTTTTGGGAGGAGGTCAATGTTAGGCAAGTTGACACTGAGGAACCTGTGACACTGGCAGAACTGTCTATGGTGTAGTTGGGCATATAAATCTGGGGTCTGGATATATGCACGTCAAAAATAAAGTCCCCTGTAAGAAATGTGTATCCCAAGCCTGTGCCACGTAGATGCAGGGTCTAGATGTAAATTACGCAATTGGAATATCCATCCCAAACTGAGCAAGGAGCTCAAAAAGACCCTCGAACCTCAGGGCCTGAGCAAAAGCAAATTCTCCTTGGGATCACTTCTTCACTTCAGGGCACAGGGACTTCCTCGATAACACCCACAAAGGTGAACCCCTGAGAAAGAACTATAAAACCACAATTGAATCCACCACAAGGAATTGTCAATGGATGAAACTTAAGCTAATTTAGGTGATGTTTTTAGCAATACAACATGAATTATCAGGATTTAGGATGCTTGGAATTCATTTTGCAGTAACTTGACACCAGGACATTAGCTTTTCCCAATGCTGGTTGAGGAATTTCTAAACGGGAAGGCGGGGTTTATGGATGGCAACCTGGTGGATAGGGTGGGGCTGGAGAACCTGCCTTGAAACGGTACAGTCATGCAACACATAACAACATTTGATTAACTCTAGACTGTCCATATGATGGTGGTCCATATTTACTGTATCTTTTCTTTCTTTCTTTCTTTTTTTTTTTTTTTGCTCAGGTCTTTTTTTTTTAACAATTATTAGAAGACTTTTTTTTTTTTTTTTGAGACGCAATTTCGTTCTTGTTGCACCTGGCTAATTTTGTATTTTTAGTAGAGACGGGGTTTCTCCATGTTGGTCTGGTTGGTCTCAAATTCCCGATTTCGGGTAACCTACCCACCTCAGCCTCCCAAAATGCTGGGATTACAGGTGTGAGCCACGGCGCCTGACTAGAAGACATTTTATTGATAAATGTTTTGACTGTATCTTTTCTGTATTTAGATGCACAAATGCTATTGTGTTACAATCGCCTATGGTATTCAGTTCAGTAACATGCTGTACAGGTTTGTAGCCTAGGAGCAAAGGGTTATATATAGCATATGGCCTAGGTGAGTAATAGACTATTGGATCTAGGGTTGGTGCGAGTACATTCTATGATGTCCCCACAACTGTGGAATCGTCTAATGATGCATTTCTCAGAATGTAGCCCTGTGATTGACACATGACTGCGTTTGCAAAGCAAGATAGTATTTTTATTTAAATTATTTCTGTTTATTTGGGGAGATGATGAAGATTGTGAGAGTCATTAACTCTGCCTCCAAATTATGCTTTGGTGCTGCTGTAGGAGTTTGTCCCTAATTTTAGTCCTTTCCTGCATAGTTTCTTGGTGGTGAAAAAACTGGATGAAAGGGAAACTAGAATTTTGATTGTTTTCTCTGCTAAAGTAAATGTCAATCCATCCAGAACCAGCTCCTCAACGAGGGGTGAGGGATAGGGAAATGGGGGCAATGCAACCTAAAAATCCTTCTACTAACATTTCTGGTTCGCCTTTGTAAGTTGGATGGACTTCCAACCTCTTTTTCCTAAGGCAGTTTCCCAAATTGTGTTTCCTGAGTGTCAATAAATATATAAGAAAAAAGATTTTCAGAGTCAAATTAGTTTGGAAATGCTATATAGTAAGTCCTCACTTTTATCATTGATAGGTTTTTGGAAACTGCAACTTTAAGCAAAAGGGTGTATCATGTAATCAATTTTACCGTAGACTAATTGATATAAATGAGAGTTAAGTGCCTATGGCATATTTCTGGTCACAAAACATCAACAAACTTCTAAATAAAGACCAAAACACTTCTAATATTAAACATTGAAATAAATGTAAGCTATGCATACATTTAAGAAAGATTAGGCTGGGCACGGTGACTCACACCTGTAATTCTAGCACCTTGGGAGGTTGAGAAGGGCAAATCACTTGAGCCCAGGAGTTTGAGACCAACCTAGGCAACATGGTGAAATCCCATCTCTACAAAAAAATACAAAACTTAGCCAGACATGGTGGTGCACACCTGCAGTCCCAGCTACTCAGGAGGCTGAGGTTGAAAAATTGCTTAAGCCTAGGGGTGGGGGTCAAGGCTGCAGTGACCTGAGATCGTGCCACTGCACTCCAGGCTGGGCCACAGAGTGAGACCCTGTCTCAAAGGAAAAAAAAAAAAAAGGAAACAAAGATTAATAAAAACAAGATATGCACTCCCGCTTATTCCAGTTCAGGGTTGCAGGTGGCCACAGCCTCTCCCGGCACAAGGCAGGAATCAGCTCTGGACAGGAGACAGGACCATTCCATTGCAGGGCACACTCACACACACCCACAGTCACTTGGACTGGAGGCTCACAAATGAACCTCACCTGCACAGCTTTGGGATGTGGGAGGAAACGAGAGTATCTGGAAGAAATCCACATAGACAGTGGCCCTGGCCTCAAATGGATTTTTTTTTTTTTTTTTTTTGAGATGAGGTCTTGCACATGCTGGAGTGTAGTGGTGTGAGCATGGCTCACTGCAGCCTCGACTACCCAGGCTCAAGTGATCCTCCCATCTCAGCCTCATGGGTAGCTGGGATCACAGGTGTGTACCACCATGCCCAGCTAATTTTTAATTTTTTTGTAGGGACAGGGTCTCACTATGTTGCTCAGGCTGGTTTCGAACTCCTGGGCTCAAGCGATCCTCCTGCCTTGGCCTCCTAGAGTTTTGGGATTATAGGCATTAGCCACCATGCCTGGCCTCATCAATGTTATAACGAAACAATCTTACACAAAATGATGTTATTCAAGGATCTACTGTATTAACAAAGGAGTGTATCAGTGTCCTAGGGCTGCCACAACAAAGTACCATAAACTAAGTGGCTTAAAACAAGAGAAATGTATTGCCTTACACTTCTGGAGGCTGGGAGTCCAAAATCAAAGTGTCCGCAGGGCTGGCTCCTTCTTGGGGCTCAGAGGGATAGTGTGTTCCATGCCTTCTCCTGACTTCTGGTGGCTGCCAGAATCCTTGGCATTCCTTGGCTTGGAGCTGCATCACTCCAATCTCTGCCTCCTTCTTCCGATGACCTTCTCCCTGTGTGTCTATCTTTTTTTTACTCCACTTACAAGGACACTAGTCATTGGATGTAGGGACAACCCTACTCCAATATGATCTCATTTTAACTTGATTACATCTGCAAATATTCTATTTCCAAATAAGGTCACATTTACATGCACCAGGGGTAGGAATTGAACATATCTATTTGGGGGGAACACAATTCAACCCTCAACAGGGAGAAACAGATTTCTTCATCCGACAGCTTCTTACAGGCTTTAATTTCAGTGACTCTGCAAGAGGGGTGAACATGAAAAACATTTTTTTTTTTTGGTAAAAAAATTGAGTGTTCTACGCAACTGGTGTTCTAAGGAACATGTTTGGGGAACAAAGTCTTGGGTGAGTGAGGAGACTGTTTCGCAGTAGCCATGTACTTTACCAAAGATTCACAGTGACTGACAATACAGTCGGGTTGCCTGATGGCAGATGCTTCTTATGGCTGTCCCTCAAGAGATTATTGGCAGTTCCTGGGGCCTGTTTTTAGGGGTTCCCATACCTGGCTGCTGAGGCTGCAGTAGTGTGGTGGGGGTGACTGGCCAGCCAGGCCATCCTGCAGGACAGTGTGTTTGTGTTCTGATGTTTGTGGCTATAGTGCTCTGCTTTCAGACATCCTGGGACTTCCATGATGTCGCATTTTCTGAATTCTGAAAGGGGATATACAATCTGCACGTTCAAAGGTGAAACAGGGGACAGTTGGCAGGCGTGGGAGTTTTATCTGAATGAGTAAGTTGTACCATGCATGTCTCTGGGGGTGCAATTCACATAGCAGCCACGGTAGATCCAATTTTCTTGTAATAGAGTGTCCTGTTCCCAGAATATCAGTATTTTGTGGCAATTTTCCAGCAGGTGGCATGAAGTGTCTTGAGGAAGGGGTACCTTTTTCTAGTTCTCACAAAGGTGACATATAGTACAGAGGTGGCCCCGAGTGGGAAGGAGAAGCCATCATCAACTCTTGGAATATGAGATCTGAAACGGCTCTGAGAGAGTATTGGTCCATCTGTAGAATTGTTAGGACTCTTGCTTACAAATAATAGAAACCCAATTCCAACTGGCTAACACCAACAGGGGAACTAATAATAAGAATACAAGCACAGGAATGCAGCTGGGACTCAGGAACATGCTGGATCCAGGTACTCTGACATGGTCAGTACCTATGTCTCTCTCTTTAACTGCTTTTTTCCCTCCTTAGTCCAAAACATGGTGGTAGACAACTCCTGGGTGTCACATGTCAGATGTTCAGTAGTCAGCAGAGACTGACCTCCTCTATGCTCCAGTGTTAAAATCTCTGTTCAGTTTTGATCATATCAATCAAATAGCCAGTGGGGTGTGTGTATGTGTGTGTGTCCCTGTGTCCATAAGCATGACAAGTGAGTGGATGTTGGGGGTGGTGTGAGCAGTAGGTAATGGTCACACATCCCACAGAGGAACACTGTAAACAGAAGTCACAGAGAAAGAAAATGGCCTGTCACTAGTCACACAGCCAGTTGACAGCAGAGATAGGGGAAAACCAAGATCTTAGATGGTCAAGCCTGTGTGCTTTTCATAATCTTACACAGCCTCCCTCCCAACAGAAAGGAGTGATTTTGATACAATTTCCTAATTCAAGATAGCAACAACTGCAACAGCAATCAAATCAGGACATTCTTTAGGAAGTCCTAGCTAGAGCAACCAGACAAGAGAAAGAGATAAACGGCATCCAAACTGGAAAGGAAGAAGTCAAATTACTCTTGTTTGCAAATGATATAATCTTATATTTGGAAAACCATAAAGGTTCCACTAAAAAACGATTAGAACTGGTAAACAAATTCAGTAAAATTGCAGGATATGAAACCAACACACAAAAATCAGTAGCGTTTCTTTTTTTTTGAGGCAGAGTCTCGCACTGTTGCCTGGGCTTGAGTGCAACAGCGTGATCTCAGCTCACCGCAACCTCCACCTCCTGGATTTAAGCGATGCTCCTCCCTGAGCCTCCTGAGTAGCTGGGATTACAGGCACACACCACCACACCCTGCTAATTTTTTGTATTTTTAGTAGAGATGGAGTTTCACTATGTTGGCCAGGCTGGTCTTGAACTCCTGACCTTGTGATCCGCCCGCCTCGGCCTCCCAAAGTGCTGGGATTACAAATGTGAGCCACCGTGCCTGGCCAGTAGCATTTCTATGTGCCAACAGTGAACAATTTGAAAAAGAAATAAGTAATACCACTTATAGTAGCCAAAAATAAAATTAAATACCTAGGAATGAACTTAGCCAAAGAAGTGAAAGACTTCTACAATTAAAACTATAAAACACTGATGAAAGAAATTGAAGAAGACACAAAAAATGAAGAGGCATTCTACGTTCATAGATTGGAAGAGTCAATATTGTTAAAATGTCTGTACTGCCTAACACAATCTACAGATTCAATGCAATCTCTATCAAAATATCAATGGCATTCCTCACAGAAATAGAAAAAAAAATCCTAAAATTTATATGGAGCCACAAAAGACCCAGAATAGCCAAAGCTATCCTCAGCAAAAAGAACAAAACTGGAGGCATCACATTACCTGACTTCAAATTATGCTACAGAACTATAGTAACCAAAATTGCATGGTACTGGCATAAAAACAGACACATATACCAGAATAGAGAACTCAGAACAAATCCACACACCTACAGTAAACTCATTTTTGACAAAGGTACCAAAAACATACCCTGGGGAAAAGACAGTCTTTTCAATAAGTGGTGCTGGGAAAACTGGATATCTATATGCAGAATAATGAAACTAGACCCCTATCTCTAACCATATACAAAAATAAAATAAAAATATATTAAAGACTTAAATCTAAGACCTCAAACTATGAAACTACTACAAGAAAACATCAGGGAAACTCTCCAGGACATTGATCTGGACAAAAATTTCTTAAGGAATACCCCACAAGTACACGAAACTAAGGCAAAAATGGACAAATGGGATCACATAAAGTTAAAAAACTTCTGCACAGCAAAGGAAATAATCAACAAAGTGAAGAGACAATCCACAGAATGGGAGAAAATATTTGCAAACTACCCAGGAATTAATAACCTGAATATATAAGAAGGTTTTCCAACTCTATGAAAAAAATCTAATAATCCAGTTGAAAAATGGGCAAAAGATTTGAATAGACATTTCTTAAGAGAAGACATACAAATGGCAAACAGGCATATGAAAAGGTGCTATGCATCATTGATCATCAGAGAAATGCAAAACAAAACTACTATGAGGTATCATCTCACCCCAGTTAAAATGGCTTTTAACCAGAAGACAGGCAATAATAAATGCTGAAGAGGATATAGAGAAAAGGGAAGACTTGTACACTGTTGGTGGGAATGTAAATTCGTACGGCCACTATGGAGAACAGTTTGGATGTTCCTAAGCATACTAGAGCTACCATATGATCCAGCAATCCCACTGTTGGGTACATACCCAAAAGAAAGGAAATCAGTATATTCAAGATGCATCTCCCCTCCCATGTTTGTTGCAACACTGTTCACAATAGCCATGATTTGTAAGCAACCTAAGTGTCCATCAACAGATGAATGGACTAAAAAAAAATGTGGTACTTAAGACACAATGGTGTACCAATTAGCCATAAAAAAGAATGAGATCCTGTCATTTGCAACAGCGTGGATGGAACTGGAGGTCCTTATGTTTAGTTAAATAAGCCAGGCACAGAAAGACAAATATTGCATTTTCTCACTTATTTGTGGGATCTAAAAATCAAAACAGTTGAACTCAAAGAAATAGAGAGTAGAAGGATGCTTACCTGGAAGGGTAGTGGGTGAGGGTGACGGACAGTGGGGATAGCTAATGGGTACAAAAAATAGTAAGAATGAATAAGACCTAGTATTTGGTAGCACAACAGGGTGAGTATAGTGAAAAATAATTTAATTGTACATTTAAATTAACTAAAAGAGTATAATTGGATTGTTTGTAACACAAAGGATAAATGCTTGAGGTAATAGATACCCCATCTACCCTGATGTGATTATTATGTATTGTATGCCTGTATCAAAATATCTCATGTACCCCATAAATAAATACATCTACTATGTAGCCACAAAAATTAAATATAAAATTTTTTTTTAAAATGCCCCATTACAGGAGAGGTCTAAATGAAAACATTTGTTTGACTTTAACTGGCCACAGGTCCGATGGTTTCCTATCCATCGCAGAAGTAAATAGCTCAAGGGCGGGCTGCCCGCCGGCATAAACCTTCGAGAGGGAAATACTACCAGGGTGGCCATGGAACATGCCCTCTTGCTGGCCATAATTGTACAGAATGTGTGTAAATAAAAGCTAAAAGGAAAAAGAAAGAAAATTCTTTAGCTCTTCCAAGGGAGGCAAACGGAGAAATGAAGTATAAAGAGATAGGCACTATATAAATACTAAATACAATAGGACATTTCCCGACCCAGGAAATATTTTGATACTTTGCAAGAATGGAGCCAGAGATGTTCTGAAAGGAGATTGCATGCGTAATTGGGGTGGGGTAGCAGAGAGTTTGACAATCCCTACCTCCCTTAGTTTTAGTTACGTTTCAGTTAATCTGCCTCTTCATTTATGAGGTAGGTATTGTTAGCTCCAGTTTTCAGATGAGGATACTGAGATTCAGTAAGGTTATTACCCAAACTCACGAGAAAGCCAAGATTTCACAAGAGTTCAACCCAACTCGAGTTTGTCTAATACCAGTGCGTATCAATGGTGTTATTAATCCAGACTGAGCGATGAATTAAAAACTCTGAAGTGACGTTTCTACGGGTTTCTGGAACAAGCCTGGATCACCTGGGGATGGGGTGAAGTTGGCTTTGCCCTCCTTGCAATAACAGCTGCTGTTGTTTTGGAGCAGTTATTATGGATCAGATACCGTGCTGGGTCTATGATCTCATTTAGTCCTTACGACAATCCTGAGGTTAGCATTACTATGATCTTTATTTTCAGCTTAGGAAATTGAGCCTTAAACAAACGATTGACTTTTCCTGTGAATAAATTCCTATTAGTGAAATACTTAAAAGAGCTAGATTAATAAATTAACAAAGCCTCCTTCGGAGCAACTGTGCTGAAATTCCATACGCATGACGTTCCCACGCTCTGCCACTCGGTGACGTCACGATAAGGCCCACCGCTGTGTTCCCAGCCAAGCGCCACCGCCGTTATCTCGCGAGAGCCGTGGTTTCTTCCATTCTGTTTTGAACATGCGCGAGGCGTAAGGCGCTTCGGCTAAAGTGGTTTGATGGTTTTGTGTCGGTCTTCCTACCGGTGAGCTTCCACCAGACACTTTTTCCCCTTTCAGCCACCCCAGATCTCGCGAGACTTCTGCTGCCCCCTCCCACCTTGCGCCTGCGCAGATCTTCAAAGCACAAGGTCGGGCTTGGAGGAAGTGGCGGCTTTGAGTCCGGTGGCCCAAGCGCCGTAACTATTTCTCGGAAGCTCCTCTCGGCTGCTCGCCGAGACACCTTGCCGCCAAGATGCCTCGAATTATGATCAAGGGGGGCGTGTGGAGGAATACTGAGGTAAGTCTCCCTTTCCCGCCGTCCGCTGCCCTCCGCTCCCTCCGGCAGCTTGTGCGCACGCGCGCGGAGGTCGGGGAGGCGAGGCGGAGACCCTGCTGGGTCTTCGTGGAGGGCAGCGCGGGGGCGGACCCTCGGGGTCTTTTCCGTGTGCCCGACCTCCTGTTTTGCGAGCGCCAATAGGACAGGGACCTTGATGTAATTACCTGACTACTCAGCTCCAAGCTCACTTGTTAGGCCCTTAGTGAACATTTGTTGACTTGAATACCCCGCCTTCTACCCCCACCCACCCCTGGAGGAACTAGGAGTGTGGCGGGGGAGATGGGACAGCAGCGAGAATTGGTCCCCTGGGGCACCATCCACTCTTAGTCCGGGCACCGCGACTCTCTGTGATACTTAGAAATAAAGAAGTTGTCTTGGCCATAACTTTGTTTTTTCATTGACTTCCTTGCAGAAGGGAAGCAGTTTGAGTGCCAGGTTCAAAGAGCCTGTTTATGCTCTCATCTCTCTAGTTATCTGTTATCAAGGCATAACCTGTCTGCCATCTCGACAGATCCCAAGGTCTGTCTCTTATCTTTCTGTCACTCTGCCTTTACCTAGATAGAAGCCAGAAGCCAAAACTGCCAAAGATAGTCTCTGCTTCCAGAAATGTAGTGGATAGTGCCATTGGTGAGCCAAAGGGCAGTAGGGTGGGAATAAAATAGAAATTAGATTTTAGTGCATTTTGTTTTCAGAGTGTATTGAGTTTATCAGTTTCTGGAGCACCTCATATCTTTTCATGTTCCATGTCTTTTTCGCGTTACATTTTGTGGCTTCTGTTTTTACATCTTGTGCCTTCCTAGTGTTTGACATCTTTCTGATCATCCTTTAAACCTAGTTCAGAAACACTTCTTGGAATCTCTGTAAGAGTTCGTTGCACCCCCGTTATTCTCATGGTACCTTTTTCTTCCATTTGTTAAAGCTTGCTTTGTCTTTTTGTAAATATCACATCCTCTGTGTGCTGCTGGGTAAGTGTCTTAACTTCTGAAAGCCTCAGTTTTCTAATTTTTCTAAAGTGGGACAATAATACTTATCTTTCTTGAGGATTGTACGAGTTAATACGTTTGGAACATTTAGAACAGAGTAGGGCACATAGTAGCCTCTGAGTAAGTGCTAGTTGCCCTTTGACCTTACCAGACAGCATTGCAAGCGGACCAGATCTTGGTATCCCTAGAACCTAGAACAGTAACCAACAGGTTGCTTGACAGGTGTTCACAGAATGAATCAGGTAGAGTAGGTATCTGTTGTATCTATTTAGTTGAAGATGTGTTTAAGGATAGTAGTACTGCAACAGAGTTACAGAAAAAGACAGTGAAAACTGCTTCAGTTTGCACGGAGGGAACCAGGCTGTTGAAAATGGAGAAGAGGTGACTTCTGAGGGAGAGACAGATATAAAATCAAGTAACAGCAGGATTCCTATGAAGTGGTCAAAGTTCTGCAGTCTTTTAAAAAAATATATCTTTGATATCAGAGATGTAGGGAATGGAGTGGGGTATCTCTAGTAAGAGTCATATACCTCAAATCCAGTGTGGGGAGAAAAGCCTTGAAGTAAAATAGCCTGAGGGCATGCATCTGTGGCTCCATTAACCTTATTGTCTGTGGCTTGGCTTGCCAGGCTGCCTTGAGATTGGCGCATTCCACATTGCGATGCGTGCCCTGGTGAAATGGTATCAGGGCGGGGTGGGGGGGTGGGGTGGGAATTGGAGGGAAAGCTGACTGGTGGGGTAGGGGCAGAAATATTTAATTCTTAGGTTAAACCTGAGGTGTGGATTCTTGAGTCATAGTTGGCGTTAAGGGGCTGGAGGGGAAATGCCATGTGTTAACTTGAGACAGGAGGCTTGGGTTGGAGAATATATTCACCAGAGTCCCAGCTTGCTTCTTGAGGCCTGAATATGTCCTGTTTGATTCCGTTTCCCTAAGACCTGGTTCAGGGTAGATGTTCAGGAGTGTATTTTGAGTGAGTGTATAAATGAATGAGTTATACCTTTTAGTTATCCTTTTTGAAGAGAAGGAACAGCCACATGTTGAAGAATACTTTTTCTTAATCTTTGTCATAAAGTATGGTTTCTCACATTGGGCTGTTCTCACTCCCAATTTATTGGAGAGTGTGGTGTAGGGTGGGTAGATGCCTTTCTAAGGGATTTCTTCTTAATTTCTTAGTTCTTGCTTGCTGTTTATCATTGTAGTTAATGAGGTTTTCATCCTTGGTTTTTTAACCTAGGGGGTGTATATGGGCATGTTGTGTGTATGTCTCTCTCTCTTCTAGCAGCCTTATCAGAGTTAATTTAAATTTTGTCTTTTCTCACTTGGAGTTTTGTGACAATGTACTCTGGCAATTTTTTTTAGGATGAAATTCTGAAAGCAGCGGTAATGAAATATGGGAAAAACCAGTGGTCTAGGATTGCTTCGTTGCTGCATAGAAAATCAGCAAAGCAGTGCAAAGCCAGATGGTATGTACCAGTTTAATAAGAGGAAAACATAAAAGGAGCTTAATTATGATGAAGGAAAATGCCAGCTCTGTGAACCTTATAAAAGAAAGCAGACATCATGAGATAACAAGGCATGGAGTGGGAGATGGGGACTTGGATTTTTGACTTAGCTGTCACTTGCTTCCTATGTGATCTTAGGCAAGCCATTTTTCTATCCCCTCTCCTCTGCCGTTGTTTTCTCCCAATTAGGAGTGATAATACTTGATCCTAACTCATAGAGATGAGGTACCATCTAAATGTGTTAATGTATTTGAGAGTGCTTTGTGAAGCATACAAAGTCTACTTTCAGGGACAGATGAGCCCCAGCTTGTAAATGAGTTGTGTTCTAAAAGTGCATAAGTTAGTTGTTTTAGAACTTACTTTCTCAAATAAATAACAAATATTGGTTAATTTTCTAAGTAAGCCTACAGTAGTTGAGTTTCAATAAAGTTGAAACATTATATATTTTATATTTAGTAATATAATGTTATATAATATGTATTAAACATATTTAATATTTGTATTAAAACATAAGCGAGCTCTGAACCTGTGGTGTCACCTCTTAAATCACAGGGCAGTGGACACATGAAGCTATATAGCGTGTTCTTGGCATGAGTTATTTAGCAGCAGCCCCAACTCATGTGGTGTTAGAAACATACTTTGGATTGTACAAGAATGACCTAATTTCCTAAGCACCTGGGTAGGGGAAAGGATCAGAATGTAGAAATTGGCCAGGTGCATCTGTAATTCCAGCACTTTGGGAGGCCAAGGCTGGGATCACCTGAGGTCAGGAGTTTGAGACCAGCCTGGCCAACGTGGTGAAAACCCTGCCTCTGCTAAAAATACAAAAATTAGCTAGTTGTGGTGGCTACTTGGGAGGCTGAGGTGGGAGGATCGGTTGAACCCAGGAAGTGGAAGTTGCAGTAAGTGGAGATGGTGCCACTGCACTCCAGCCTGGGCAACAGAGGAAGACTCAACTCAAAAAAAAAAAAAAAAAAAAGATAATGTAGAAATTGGCTGTTAAGAGAAAGATGATTTCTAGGCTGAAGAATTGGTTCTGATTTATGTTTCTCTTAGTGTTAACAGGTCCTGCTCTAATACTTGGTAGGACTTAAGTTCTGTTTGCCTGCCTGTCATCCAGCTAAGTAGACTGTATGGAAAAGGTGGGCTCAGTGGGGCATTAGGAAAGACAGAGGGGATATCATAGTAGTTTTACTTAAATTTTAAAATATATCAAATGAAAGGATATGGTGAATTGTGTGAAAGTCAAATGCTTAAAGAAGTAAGACACCAGCTGGTTGTAGTGACTCACGCCTGTAATCCTAGCACTTTGGGAGACAGAGGCGGGCGGATCATGAGGTCAGGAGTTTGAGACCAGCCTGGCCAACATGGTAAGACCCAATCTCTATTAAAAATACAAAAAATTAGCTGGGCGTGGTGGTGGTGGGCACCTGTAGTTCCAGCTACTCAGGAGGCTGAGGCAGGAGAATTGCTTGAACCTGGGAAGCGGGGGTTGCAGTGAGCTGAGACCATGCTATTTCACTTTAACCTGGGTAACAGAGCGAGACTCCTTCCAAAAAAAAAGAAGTAAGCCATGTTGTGAGAATCAGAGCATGAGAAAATAGTATGAAAACTAGAAACACTAAAAAATATGAGGTTGTATTGTCTTCCAGATATTTCACCATTTCTAGAAAAGTATAAAATAAAAACAAATGATAGTTGGGAAAGAAGGCATATGATGATTCAGTCAAGTAATTTTTAACCGTTACTAATCTTGTATAATTAAAACAAAATAGAACCTGTGATGAAATGGAGAATATTGACTGGGGTGAGTGTAACCACACAGCAAATATTCTGTTGTCAAAAAAAAAAAGTTTTAGTAATTGAAGGATGAGAGCATTTGTTTTTCAGACACTAGAAGTCAGTGTATCCATTGTGCAAATTGGATATTTATGCCAGCTAACTGATGAATATATAAAATGATCTGTTTTTAATAGGTATGAGTGGCTAGATCCAAGCATTAAGAAGACAGAATGGTCCAGAGAAGAAGAGGAAAAACTCTTGCACTTGGCCAAGTTGATGCCAACTCAGTGGAGGACCATTGCTCCAATCATTGGAAGAACAGCGGCCCAGTGCTTAGAACACTATGAATTTCTTCTGTAAGTGAATCTTCAAAAGCAGTGTAGAATGTATGTATCTGTTCCGAAAGAGGCTGAATAAACTTCTAGTATTTTCTCTCTTTAAACTTTTAATTACAGATGCGAGTAAAGCCAGAGCTGAAGCCATTGGATGACGTTTTCCAAATCTCATATGGTTGATCAAAATTATGCCTTCTGTTACATACGTCTTAAAATAATAATTGAAAAAAATTATACAAGTCATGCATGTTCATCATAGAAAATCTGGGGAAAAAATAGTAAAAGAGTAAATAAAAGCCACCATAATCATGCTGCTGAGAATTAACTATTGCAACATTTTGGTTCTTTACTAATAGTTTTTTTTTTTTTAAAGTCTGTGTGGCTGTACTGCAGTTGTGATTAGGATCTGTTGGGTCCTTTTTCAGAGTGAGTGAAGGCAGTCACTGAAATT
>CAUYLG010055667.1:0-10021 GCA_963573385.1 Cacajao melanocephalus
TCCTCCCCACAGGTGCCCACTCCCAGGTGCAGCTGGTGCAGTCTGGGGCTGAGGTGAAGAAGCCTGGGGCCTCCGTGAAGGTCTCCTGCAAGGCTTCTGGATACACCTTCACCAGCTATGGTATGCACTGGGTGCGACAGGCCCCTGGACAAGGGCTGGAGTGGATGGGACGGATCTACCCTAGTAATGGTGGCACAAACTACGCACAGAAGTTCCAGGGCAGAGTCACCATGACCAGGGACACGTCCATGAGCACAGCGTACATGGAGCTGAGCAGCCTGAGATCTGAGGACACGGCCGTGTATTACTGTGCAACAGACAGAGTGTGAAAATCCACCTCCTGAGAGTGCCAGAAACCCCAGGGAGGAGACAGCTGTGCTGGTGTGAGGAGATGACAGGGATAATGAGGTTTAAAGTTGTTTAGAAGATGGATTAAATAACTGAGGACAAGGAGCACTCGAAACAATGATATACTGTAATTTTATGAGAAATATTTTATTGAAGAGTCACCCTATATGCAAATTCACAGACTAGGAAAGACCCTGTATTAGTCTGTTCTCATGCTGGTAATAAAGACATAGCTGGGACTGGGTAATTTATAAAGAAAAGTGGTTTAATGGACTCATAGTTCCACATGGCTGGGGTCTCACAATCGTGGAAGAAGATGAAGGAAGAGTAAAGGGACATCTTACATGGCAGCAGGCCAGAGAGAGCCTGTGCCAGGGGAACTCCCCTTTATAAAACCATCATCAGATTTGGTGAGACATATTTCACCACCACGAGAACATTATGGGGAAAAACAACCCCATGATTCACTTATCTCCACCTGGCCCGCCCTTGACACGTGGAAATTATTAAAACTCAAGATGAAATTTGAGTGGGGATACAGCCAAACCATATCAATAAAACTGATATAAATATTCCTGTGAACATATTATGAACACATTTTCAAATTGGATGGATGAATAATTTGGAGCAAGATGTTTTGATCACATGGTAAGACTAAGTATGATTCTGAAGAAATGACCAAAATGTCTTCCAGGAATCTCTCTGTCACTGTTTTTGCATAAAATTTATTTTAGAGCAGTTTTGGGATAACAGTAAAATCAGCCGAAGATACCAGAGCTCCCGTGAATCCCTGCCCAACACAAGCACAGCCTTCTTCACTATCAGCATCCTGCACCAGAGTCGTCAGTAAGTTACAAATGATGAAACTACATGGACACTTTGGTTCTTTCTTTTAATGGTGATCCCCTGGTATAACAAGACTAAATTATCTTGGAGCACCACAGATATTTTCAGAGGGTTTCTAGGAATTATATTATTTAGAGGGAAAGTGGGTAAGGCTATTCCTGTTTGGACATTTTCTTCCAAGATCCACAAAACCCATATTGATTTAGAACTGATCTTACTCCTGGTTTACTGTGCCCCTTCCCAGAGGGTAAGATGTCTAAACTTTTAGAGGCATGTCCATGGAAGTTCTAGTGAATCCCGCAATGAAATGAATGTCCTTTAATAAGAAGTGGAGACCTTGGCCATGAGAGATGTCACGTATGAGGCCCTGTAGCTGGATTATCTGCACTGTAGGCTCCTGGGTGGAGTTTCTGGTTGAAGTCTTTTATGCAGCAAATGTAAGCACATGCATGGGATCCAGGCAGGGACAAACGCTCCCTTAGGAAGAGGGTGGGCACTGTTTTCCTGTGCTGGCTGCACATTGTCAGGAGGCCTGAGCCTGATTGGTCTTGCAGCGGGAGAGCCTCACTGGGGTCACAGGTTATAATAAGGCCTGTCATCCTCCAGCTGAGCAACTCCATCTGCTTGCTTATTGGTGTCAGCGTCATGCGGGGTACACTCTGGAAGATGACAAGGTGCACACAAACCTCCTTCCACTAATTATCCACTATTACACATTCAGCAACCACCTAAGCTCCAGAAACGGATACGTGCAGGAGTAAATAGAACTTAAGTATTATCTTATCTGGGGAAGACACTACCAAATACTACACGTTTCAGGAAAATTAGCTCAGAAATGTTTAGTGACTGAAGGGCAGTGGTGGGTGAGGTGAGGTGACAGCCTCAGGGCTGCACATGAGGAGGGCTCCCTTCCCCATGCAGGCTTTTCCTCCAGGGCCTGCACCAGGAACTCAAGGAGGATCTGGAAGAATCATGGAAACATCCTCCTGTGGTGCTTCCTAGAGAGGGAAAATAAATTTAGCATAAAAAAATCCACTCTGAATAAAGTATGGGCATTTGTTCATTAAGAAATCTGTATTTATGAAAGCTGGTGGAGGTCCTGACATAGCCACCATTAGCTGAGAAGAAACATTTAAACCCTACTTCCATGGGGAGCTCAAGCAGGCTGGATGTGTCCCTTTATGGATGGTGCTTCCCAGCCCCTTCCTCTTCCCAGCCCATCCCTGGATCTCTGTGTGACAAGTTCTCAGCAGTGGGACTTATTTGATGTAGTGTGGTCTTCACTTTCCTCATCTTATCTGTTCTCACATTCCTATCATGATGTGAGGTTAAGAAACTCACCTGCAACATGGCACATTAGAGTGTAACGTCTCTCATGGACAGAACATTGGCAAAGGAAACCCTCAGGTTGAGCATCCCATATCGCTGACAGTGACCACTACAGGTCAACGTCCCCTTCACAATCCTGTCTCGGAACCTCATCTGAGTAACTTTATTAGCAACTTTTTCGAGAATTATCTTTAAAAATACTTCTCTCATTTTCCATGCAAATATAACCTGTTTTCCTAGAGAACAGACAGAGCTGAATACGGAATACATTGCATGTCTCCTGGTTTTGCAAGTTTGTGACTTTCTCACTCTCTCTTTTCTGATCTGTGCAGACTATTCTACAGATTTTTTTCACTGGTGTGACCAGCATTCTGAATATCAAATATAGCTGACCTTCTTCATATAACACTTTGTGGCAATAAGATACCACATTATATTGAAGAGCTAAGGCCACGCGAGGTAAGGGCTAGTCACACACACCCACATTTACGTAATAAACTATGTTCGTTCTAACGGCCATAAGACTTTTCTTTTTCTCTGGCAACTAACCAAGCACTGGTCCTGAGACAAGCAAGATTAGACAATTGCAGATCACAGAACGCCAGAAGCCGGCTGACTGTGCCCCTGTTCCATCAGCTGTAAATAGAGCTTTGATTGGACAAGAGACCAGTTTCAGCGACTTTCTCCTGCTTGGAGACTGCCAACCATGACCTGGTCCTCACTGGTTACAGAGGCTGTACGTTGCTTGTCTTTGTGCCTCTGTACTTTTAAAAACCTTCTTATGTACAGGGCCCAATTTTAATGCATTTAGATGTGAAGTTCTCACCCCGAAGCAAACATGGAATGCAGGTAACATATGTGTTTGCTGATCACACAGCTTAGCCTGGCCCATCTGTGAATATTCATAGCTCCTTCTGTAGCCTGTGAGTGTGCACACTTGGCCAATCTATTCAGCATGAATCCGTTTATCATCTTTCCCTTCCTTGAAGTGCGTGCTCACAGTCTCTGTGGGAGGCTTTGCTTCCCAGCCTGTTAGGGTGGCCATCCTACAGGCTCAAACCTTCACTAGAAATAAAGTCTCCTTTCTAACGTTATAGATTATGTGATTTATCAGTCGACAGCACAAGTTGGTGGGAACACTTACCTGGTAATTACCGTGAATGTCAGGACAGGCGTGGGTAGAATGAGGGTGAGAGCTCCCAGGGGCCACACACCCCTCACTCTTGGGAATTTCCATCCAGAAATCTCCAGGTTCTCCAGGTGGAAATCAAAGCAGATTCCCTCGTGGCTCTATCTTCAGAAGAAGTGGTCTCTGAGAAATATACTCAAAACCTTCTCTACACAGACCCTGTGGGTAAGGGCTTTTGAAGATCTTTGTTGTATAAAGGGGAAGGAATCTCCATCCCAGACAGCTTCCTCACAGCCTTTTTGTATTACATAAAGGGCACAATAAATTAGACACAAAAATAACCTAGGGATGCTTGAAGCCAGGAGAAGGAGTAGAGGGTGAAGGAAAATTAGCTGTACCACTAGAAACACCCTGTAAAGAACACAGCCTCCATAAAGAACATGAAGAAAACACTGATGTGAGACCCATTACTTCCCCACCCATTGCTTCCTTACGAGCATGATAAAGCTGGATAGAGACGAAATTGTGGCAGTGCACAGTCTCTTAAGGAGGTGAATTTAGGGAACCAAAGGTGGTAAGAGAGAAAAAGTCAAGGACAGAAGAACAATGTGAAGCCTCTGACACCAGCAGCTTCAGGACCTAGGTCATGGCCTCATCCATTGGCCTTAGATTCACGTCTCACGGGGCATCTTTAGGCTTCCCAGGTGAAAATGAGCAGAAACAAGGTGAAGACACTTCCCAAGTCTCCACTTGTAATGAGCTTCCATACGTCTGTTTGCAAAAGGGAAAAGCGACAACAACACAACCAGGTCTAGGGTCAGTGATGGCAGCAAATTTTTTTTGGCAAGATACCAGAAAACAGGTCAACTTGGGGTCCATTAATGTGCAAGTATGCCACTGTGTGTGTGGTGTGTGTGTGAGAGAGAGAGATGAGTATAAAGTAATATAATCTGATCTGATCTTCACCACAGAATTTTTAAAAATAAAAGAGACTCCCCCAAAGTCCGCATGACTTCCTGGATTCGCCGTGTGTTTGCACCACATCAGCGAAAGCATCTGGAGCTCCTGGGAAGCAGCCCCCTGGTGGCCTTAGTGATTCATTGCTGTGCTCAGGTCTCCTTGTAGAATGCGCTGGGTTCACTGAGGCCTGTTTCCTGTTGTGAGGTGGTTTCATCAGCACGTGGTGTTGCTGAAGGAGCATTCTGAGCCCGGGCATGGCCACTTCATACTGGGCTAGAGATGCTGGAAGGAGAATGCTCTGTGAGCCCGACAGGAACCTCCCTGCAATGCAGAAGCTGAGCTGCAGGGGGAACTCAGGATCCACCCAGCACAGGCTCCAGCCCCAGAGCAGGTGCACAGGACACTGAGGAGAAGGTTCCTCTTTGGGATTGAATCATTCTTATTTTAAAGCAATGTTTATATAGAAATTTAAATAAGAATGTAGCAAGGAGTACTGATGTGTGTTTAAACATCCTTTGGTATTTGTAGCATTTGCTTAGCCCAATGAGTCAGTAGGGACCACATTTTAAAAGAGAAATTTTTAGACCTTTCCGATATATCTACAGTTTGAAATTGAATGCAGTGAGTTTATTAATCCAATGGGTCCAAATATTAGGAGACACACTGGTCCCAGTAGCTAGACTTGCAGAGGGCAAGGCCAGGAAAAGTTCAGGTTGTCAGTGTGCCATTTGAACATGGGATCACCCTGAGGTCCATGTCCTGTGAGACTGTCCATTAACAGGAGTTCTGTCTTCACGGACTTCTGAGCATGCCAGAAGACAGATGTCATCAAACGCAGGTCAGAACATGTAGCTCAGCATCCCACTGTGGCATGGTCCAAGTGTCTCTCAGGCTGGGATGGGCTTGATCTATGAAATACCTGGCTCATGAATATGTAAATACTCTGGTGTCTAATGCAGTAAATACAGATCTGTCCTTGCCCTGAGGGCATCACACCACAGCCACATCACTCCCCTACAGAAGCCACAGAACCTCACCATGGACTGGACCTGGAGGATCTTCCTGTTGGTGGCAACAGCGACAGGTAAGAGAATCCCTGGTCCCAGGGCTAAGGATGGAATCAGGTCTAATAGACGGGGATCTCATTCACTCCTGTGTCCTCCCCACAGGTGCCCACTCCCAGGTGCAGCTGGTGCAGTCTGGGGCTGAGGTGAAGAAGCCTGGGGCCTCCGTGAAGGTCTCCTGCAAGGCTTCTGGTTACACCTTCACCAGCTATGGTATGCACTGGGTGCGACAGGCCCCTGGACAAGGGCTGGAGTGGATGGGAGGTATCAATACTAACACTGGTGGCACAAGCTACGCACAGAAGTTCCAGGGCAGAGTCACCATGACCAGGGACACGTCCACAAGCACAGCCTACATGGAGCTGAGCAGCCTGAGGTCTGAGGACACGGCCGTGTATTACTGTGCGAGAGACACAGTGTGAAAACCACATCCTGAGAGTGTCAGAAACCCCAGGAAGGGAGCAGCTGTGCTGGGCGGAGGAGATGCCAGGGGTTACCAGGTTTAGGGCTGTTTACAAACTGGGTTCTTTATTTGAGAGAAAATAAGAGTGGAAACAAGTGCACAGTCTAAATGTAAGAGAAACATTCCATTCAAGAGTCATCGTATGAACCAGATTCGCATATTGGGAAAGGCCACACTCAATACAGTTGATGCAGACATTCCATGAAGGTGCTACTTTCAATATGTTTTCAAATGAGATGAATCACTTATCTGCAGCAAGGTTATTTGATCATGTGGTAAGACTAAGTATGATTCTTAAAAAGTGGCTAAAATTTCTTTCAAATGTTTCTATCACTGCTTATCATAAAATTTATTTTAGAGCAGTTTTAGGACGACAGTGAAATTGCATGGAAGGTTTGAGAATTCCCATAAATCCCTGCCCTACACAGGCAGAGCCTTCTCCACTATGACCTTCCTACACCAGAGTCACAAATAACTTACAATGGATGAATCTACAAGGACACTTGGCTCTTTTTCTGGTGATCCCCTAATATAACAAGTCTAACAGAGCACCACAGGTTTTTACAGTGGCTTTCTAGAAATGATATTAGTTAGAGGGAAAGTGGGTGAGGCTATTACATTTTCAACTTTTTCCTCCAAAATCCACAAAATATATATTAATTTAGAGCTTATCTTACTTCTGGTTTACAATGCCCCTTCCCAGAGAGTAGGATTTTTAAGCTTTTAGAGGTAGGTTCATGTCTCTAAAAGACCAGCAAGTTCTGGTGAATCCCATAATGAACATCCTTTACTGAGATTTGGAGACCTTGGCAATGAAAGACTCCATTTATAGTGCCCTAGAGTTGGATTAGATACACTGGAAGCTCTTGGGTGATGGTTCTGAATAAGGTGGTTTGTACAGCAAATGCAAACACATGCATGGGACCTAGGCAGGAACAGAAGCTTCCCTTTACAAAGCGAGTGGGCACCTGGAAGGAGCCCTCATAGAGGTGGGCACTGGTCAACCTTGCTGACTGCACATTAGCCAGAGATACGATCACACTTGGTCTTACAGGGAAAGAGCAGCACTGAGCTCATAGGTTATGAAAATGTTTGTCCTCCAGCTGAGCAAGTCCATCTGCTTGCTTGTGGGTGTCACCCCCATGGTGGGTGCACTCTGGGAGATGACAAGATGCACACAAACCTCCTCCCACTAATTACCCAGTACCACACAGTCAGAACTAGCCTGTGCTCCAGAAAGAGATACTTGGCTGGGAAACAAACAGAGCTTAAGGGTTTTCTCACCTGGTGACTATACTACCCAAAACCACACTTTGCAGGAAGATTAGCTAAGAGATGTTTACCAAGTGACTGCAGGGCGATGGTGGGTGAGGCGACCTGACAGCCTCAGGGCTGCACATGAGGAGGACTCCCTTCCGATGCAGGCTTTTCCTCCAGGACCTGCACCAGGAACTCAAGAAGGATCAGGGAGAATTCTGAGAACATCCTACTGTGGTGCTGCCTAGAGAGGAAGAATAAATTAAGAAAAAATACAACAGAGTAAAGTTTGCACATTTGTTCATGAAAACTGTCTGAAAGCTTGTGAAAGACTTGAAATACCCCCAATTAGCTGAGGACACTTAAACGCTCCTTCCACAGGGAGTCCAAGCAGGCTGGGTGTGGCCTCCAATGGATTATCTTCCCCAGCCCCCTCCTCTTCCCAGCTTATCCCTGGCTCTCTGTGTAAAACGTTCTCTTCAGTGGAATGTGGTTGATGAAGTGAGGTCTTCAGTTTTCTCATCTTCTGTGTGGTCATGTTATTTTCCTCATCTGAGGTTTAAGAACTCACCTGCATGCAGCACATGACAGTCTAAATCTCTTGCGGAGAAAACGGTAACAAAGGCACCCACCAAGGTTGAGCATCCTGTGTTGCCGACAGCGACCACGAGGGGTCAACGTCCTCTTCACAATTCTGGGTCAGAGCATCACTTGAGTATTTCATTAGCAACTTCCCAGGAGAATAGGCTTAAAAACCACGTGTCCCATTTTCTCTGCAGATATAACCCATCTATTTTCCTGAAGAAATAGAGCTGAATGCTGAATACACTGAATGTCTGCTGGTTTTGCAAGTTTGTGCCTTTATCACTGTCTAATTTCTGATCTGTGCAGATCACTCTACAGACTTTTCTCACTGGTGTGACCAGCCTTCTGGATGTGAAATATAATTGATCTTCCTCATATAAAAGGCGGCACCAGCTCCTCATGGCTTCAGCACGCACTGACTACTCTAAACTTTTGTGTTTCCTTCTTAGTTTCATTTTCTAGTATCTGTACTTGGCATCTTCACCATGCCCATTTTATGTTTGTTTTATAGGTAACTGATTGTTAATTTTAAAATTTACAGTTGCTTATGTTAATGAAATAAACAGTCAATAGCTTAGAATAAAAAAAAATGTATGCAAAAGTAAATGCAATAATATTTAATGTAAGAAAGCCAGCAGATGAAAGCGAGGGAAATCTATTCTGCTGCATGGGAAGGTGGGGAGTCCTCACAGTATGATGATCTTTTGCAGTTTAATTGATCCTGCTACACAAGTGATAGAAATCTCTCTCTTTATATTAGAGCTTCCCCTAACATGTACAATACAGACTGAGCACAGACGCTGAGACATTCAGCACCGCCTGCAGAGGTCTCTCCTGCACACCCTGACAGCGACGGATGAAGGAAATACACTCTTACACCCAGCACAGTGATTTGAGTGGCCTAGGGATGGTCGCCTGCTGCATTCAGAAGGTGATTGCTGCTAATAAACCACTACTCACTGCTCCTCCTCACATGTATTCAGTATATATTTAATAACTGAGGTTCTAAGTCAACACGCTTGTCGATAAATAACATGATTAAAAGAGTGGTTTTACGAGTCATAAAAGGTCTTAGTTCTGGGGCCCAGAAGAAACACCATTAATGGGTAATTCCCATTTGACTGACCTGTGAGAGGGTCATCCAGCACAAAGTTTACACAGGTAAAGAAATTCGAGTAGGGACAAAGGAATGTGGTGTAAACAGAATTAACTGAGGAAGCTTTCATTATTCCTAATCTTCACTCTATGACCTAAAGATCTAACAGAAGAACTGGCTGCCTTCAGCCCATTCCCTACATTAATAAAAACCTTTCAGCCTTCCAAAAGATATCTTATATCCTTTCCCTAGTATTTCTCTTAATATTTTGCCCACCACCCCAAGTGAATCCCAATAGATACCTCCAAGCAGACTGACACAGCACCTCTCATCAAGAGCCTGAGCTGATAGTGGTAGACATCACATTTGTCTGACAGAGCAATTACATCCTGTAAGGACACCCACCAGTCATATGGAGACAATTTGAAAAATTTAGTCAAGGTTCAAACCTGCTAGGTAGTAATTTATACTTAGAAGAATTTAATCTTACCTTCATATGTATTTTTTTCTTAATCATAGAGAAGCTACTCGTGCGAACTTCCAAGTTACTGAATATCTTATTCCCTAGAATGAGACACTGCGTAATGTGTTCTGACAGGAGGGAATGTAGCTATAGTTATGACATAGGAGATTTGAACATGGGAACATGAGTATGAGATGCAGCAGTTCTTTCTCCTTCACATTTGCCCAGAAACAAAGACCCCAGTAGAACAATGGAAGGGTTAAGTCTCCGTAATCTAATATGAGAGATTCACCAGCTGTTATATTCCACTGTTTGTACTAAGAAAATTAATCTCTAATGAAGGTTTATTTGGGGGATAAAACTGTTCTCCATGATACGTAAATGCCCCCAAACAGAAAGCACTACCGGGCCCAGTGGCCAGGAGCTGCAACATCTAGGTCTGGAAGCTAGTGGACAGAAATATCAGTTTCTCTTACCATAT
>CAUYLG010055670.1:0-10370 GCA_963573385.1 Cacajao melanocephalus
TATTTTCATCCCTTATTCCTTCCTGTCTCCATTGTTAAGCACAATTATTGGCATAAAAGAGGTTTTTAATACCCATTTTTAGACTTCATTCTAGCCTGGGCAATAGAACAAGAATCTCGTTCTCTCTCCCTCTTTCTCTTCTTCTTTCTTTCTCTCTTACATTCTTTTTTTTTTCTTTCTTTCACTCTTTCTTTCTTTTCTCTCTAAAATAAAATAAAAAATAAATAAATAAAGAAAACCACAAAATTAACTGTTTATTTTCTAGTTGTAGTTTAATTTTGCTTTGTTTTAAGCTCTCTGAGTTGCTTTCTGCCTGATCAGTAAGATCAGCCATATATTTAATCTGATTCTGTCATTGAGACAGCCGAACATCCTGGCAATTCTACAATCTACTCTGGGAAAGTTCAGTCCATATAAACTCAACCCATTTCCAACACGTCTGTGACAGTTGTCTTATCTGTAATATGAGAAAACACTCACCTAGTTCACAGAATTGTTAGAAGAATTATATCATGAACAAGACTGTACTTTATTTTGTAATTGACAACATACATTTTCTTAATAAATAAAAAACATTATTAATAAAGGAATAATAATACATGTTTCCAAGAAGATGAACACTAGATTTCTTGCGTGTTCTGTGTGTTGTATCACTTTGCTGGTGTTGACAAGAATTTGCCAATCAGAACAGTTATATTCATCAATAAGAATAAACATTAACTTTTACAGTTCTGTACTGATTATAAATTAGCCTCTTTTTAAAAAGACTATGAAAGTATAATATACATACAAAAAAGTGGATAAATGTTACAGTGTGATGAAGTTTCATGAAATGAACACACCTGTGTAACCAACACTCAGATGAAGAAACAGAATACCTCCAGCATCCCAGAACTATCCCAGGCATTCTTCCTCCAAATAAAACTCCTTTCCTGACCTCTAACAATATAGATTAGTTTTGCCAGTTTTCATAATTTTTTATACATGGAATTATAAAATTATATAGTATCAGTGCAGGTCTTTCCAAGCTTATTTAAGCTTAGTTTATAAAGAAGATA
This sequence comes from Cacajao melanocephalus, assembly GCA_963573385.1. NCBI lineage: Eukaryota > Metazoa > Chordata > Mammalia > Primates > Pitheciidae > Cacajao > Cacajao melanocephalus. The sequence goes on from CAUYLG010055670.1 coordinate 1,059, forward strand.
TGGGTCCTGAAGCAGTCTTTCTATTCTAGGCTGACTTGAGGAAAGAGACCTGGAGGAGGAGATGAGTAGAGGAACCCTATAATCTGTCATCCAAACTGGGACACCTTTGAGAGTGAAAGGAGGTGCTATTCATAAAAACAGTGGATAAAAGGCATAAGCAGTGACTGTCCCAGCAAACAGGGACATGTGGTCACCCTGGTGAGAGGGGATGGTAGAAGGTAGCAGGGACACACTGGCAGGAAAAATCTGTCTTTGGGAACCTAAAATAGAATCCATTCCTATTGCCTGATATGGATTCAGGATTGGGGGCTGGTAGCACACTTCCCAAAAAGTGTTGTCACTGGTAGAAAACTCAATAAATTCAATAAATACTTACTGAATTCCTGTTAGGTGCAAGGCACTGCAATGGCACCAAGATGGCTCAGGCACTGTCCCTGACCAAAGTAGCTCACAGTCTGACAGTGGCCATGAGACTAGTTCACAAATAGGTGAACTGTAAGGTAGCTGCCAATGGAAATGTGCAAAGTATTATGTGGGTTTCAAGGATGCATACAGTGTTATTTGGATTACAAGGAATGGGAGATCATGCCCACTGGGAGACATGGAAAAAGCAAGCACCATGGGGCAGGTAGCATTCAACATGGTCTAGAATCTTACATTTCAGTGGTTCTCAACAATGCACATTAGAATAGCTTTTCTGACTCCCAATACTCAGGCAGCACTCCAGAATTAAATCAGAGTCTTTGAGAATAGGACCCAGGTCTAAGTATTTTAAAAGCTCACCCAGGCAACTCCAGTGAAGAGTGAAGCCTGAGAACCACTATTCTAGAAACATGAGTAGGCATTAGCTGGCAGGAAAGGTGGGGCAGAGAGGAGGCCATGGAGAGAACAGCTGTGAGTTAGTATATTCCCTCTTTGGTAGGCACACAGAGAAGAGTTGCCCATTGAGAATTAAATATGGAGGAAAAGCAGCAGGGCAAAAATAATTTAACCCCCTTCAGGAAAAAAAATTAATTAATTATGAAACCATTTGCTAAGGCTAATAACAGGGATGGATAGGGAAAAGATGCACTGAACACCAAGGGAACACAGAGTGGCAATAAATCCATCATAAATCGCACAAGCCATCAGATATCGTCTGTTCCTCACATTAGCATCCCATTAAGCTGCTATTAGTGATAGCAAGGAAACTGAATGAAACCAGCTTCCTGGGTTAGCACTAGCAGCCAGGGAGAGTTAACAAGCTGCAATCCTTCACTGGTACCTTTAAGGACCTGAGGTCCATTTGTAAAGGATGCTTAGAGGCCTCAAACCTTGACCTATCACGCTCACGCTGTGGGAGTTGGGGTGGGGGGCTGGAATTAATCACAGCAGGGACACAATTTACCGATCAATACCAGCCAATTAGAAGGCTCCCTGCTGCGGCAAGTTCTCTTGGAATGCCAGATGACCTTTGCCCTTGACTTTTTGTTGGGGCAGATGTTTCTTTATCACAGCTACTGATAATGATGGTGTTCCAAGGGGCATAGCTCATTTCACACCATGCCAACCCCTGCCCGGGCATCTTGGAGCTGAACTTTTTGAACACTTAAGTATGAGCAGCAGCCAATGGAAAGTAAAGAAAGATAGGAATGGAAATTATAGCAGTAATTAATTCACAGCCATTGTGCCATCTTTTCTGTGAACTCAGCCCTGACCTTCAAGAAGCCACTAACAACGGATAGTTAGGAAACTCAGTCTTTGCCCAGAATTCACTATTGTGTTGCTCTCCTTCTCTGCAGCCTCCACTACCTGTCAGAGAGAGGAGAGGCCTGGAGAACCACTTAGAGGGAAAAAGCCCGATAGCTACCACTGCTTTCCATGATCTGGCTTGAGGATTCCAGCTAGAGACTGGGTGGGCCCCAGGACCCCCATTCTCCCAGGACTTCTGGATAGCTGTTTGCTGTTGTTGTTTACAAGTCTTGGCCAGTATTTTTTAAAACTAGTTTTCTGACATCTTTGCCATAGAGGTAATGTGCCCCAGGACACAGCAAAATAAATAAATATTTATTAATTTATTTAAAAATATTTACTTAAAAAATTAGTAACTACTAGATAATTCTAGGAAGTGTTCTGAAGTTTACCATTTTTTTGGTCATTTACTTTTTTAGTAATATTTTAAAGCAAACAATCTATTATTTACAACCTTTCCTGGAGACTCTAGGACTTTAAGCATTTGACCTCATCCTTTTAGCTGCTTCATCTCCTCTTGCAGGATTTCCATCATGGTTTCTTCGAATGCCAGTTTGGGGAATCCTTCTCAACTCTTTCTGTCCTAAGCATTCCTCTGCCCCTTTCACCACAGAGAATCATGGTTTTCAAACATAAAATAAAAACAAGCTTTGAGCTGACTTTAATAAGTACAAGACACGGGGCAAATCATAGAGTGATTCCCTCCCTGTCCTTACCCTAAACCACAAACCTTGTTATTTAAGTCAAACCTGACTTAAATGATGATCAAAAATATCATTGAAGTGAAAAACAAACTTTTGGAAGGTCAACAAACTTTTGGAATGAATTGTGAGCAGATATGAAAGGAACATCGTCATAGATTTTGCCTTGGAAATGCAGACAGTGGGGGAGAGTTTTGCGAACCAATGGTACATAAGTGTATCAGCCTCAAGAATATTTATATATTTAAATGTGCAACTTGGCAGAAGCCATCATCCTTCTATATCGCCCTGCATACCCACTAGCTCCTTAAGTCACTAACTTCCTAAGTCCCTCCCCAAATGTGCAACTGTCACCTTTGTCCCCTGGCCTGAGGAAGTACCCTGCCCAAGTTCTTCACTTACACAGGAGAGGGCAATTGTCCATATTCTTTTCTACTCTAAATGCTTTTCCATCTCTGCTGTGTTGCCATCTTGCCAAAAATGTTTAGACTGAATCTTATCATGCAGGGAAAATCCACACAAATCCAGAGTGTGGGACATGGAAGTGTGTGTGCATCATAAGGGTGAGGGGAACACAAAGTGGCAAAATGCCAAAACAATCATTGAATCTAGTAAAGGATAGCAGGATTCTATAATTATTTCAATTTTTTATAGGTTCAACATTTTTCAAAACAAAAAGTTGATAGAATGATAGAAAGCCATGAGGACCAAGAAGCTCACATTTCTAAGGCTTTCTAAGATTTCGGTTTGAAGCAAGATACATTATAAAGCATTGTCTAGGTACAACTTGCACTTTCATGTCCAAGCCTCAGAACCTGTTCTTCATTTGGGCCCACAGAGCAACAGCTTTCACTTTTGTGCCCAAAGCAAAATGCTAACCAGCTTGTAATTGCTGCAAAAAGGTCTGTTTGATGGTTTAAACAAAAAAAATAGACATACTCAAGAAAAATTCCAGATTGTAATGTAGAGTGCAGGGTCATATAGAATGTCACTTACAAACTTTCAGCCTGGCACAGTGGCTTATGCCTATAATTTCAACACTTTGGGAGGCTGAAGCAGGTGGATTGCTTGAGTTCAGGAGTTTGAGGCCAGCCTGGCCAACATGGTGAAAACCCATCTCGACTACAAATACAAAAATTAGCCCAGCATGGTCACGGTGGTGCATGTCTGTGGTCCCAGCTATCCAGGAAGCTGAGGCAGGAGAATCACTTGAACCTGGGAGACAAAGGTTACAGTGAGCTGAGATCACACAACTGCACTCCAGCCTGGGTAACAGAGTGAGACTCCACCTCAAAAAAAACTTCCCATTTTTTAATTTTAAAATTTTTATGTTATTTGTTACTTTTCAAATGTTTATTCAAACAAGTAAAAACGCACCTCTGCCAGTAAGTAAGAACACACTCTTGCTGACACAGTACTCGATGTATTGCATTTCAGCCCATGGATTAACTATGATACCCAAAAAATATGTTTCTACACTGATAGTTAACACAGGAAATAAAACAGACTATTAAACATAGTTTTCAGATTTTCCCAGACAAGATGGCGGAATAGGAGCAGCTCCCGTCTGCAGCTCCCAGCAAGACCAACGCACAAGGCGGGTGATTTCTGTGTTTCCAACTGAGATACCCAGCTCATCTCATTGGGACTGGTTAGACAGTGGGTACAGCCCATGGAGGGCAAGCAGAAGCAGAGTGGGGCATTTTCTCACCCAGGAAGTACAAGGGGTCAGGGAACTCCCTCCCTTAGCCAAGGGAAGCCGTGAGGGAATGTGCCTTGAGGAATGGTGCACTCTGGCCCAGATACTATGCTTTTCCTACTGTCTTTGCAACCCATATACCAGGAGATTCCCTCAGGTGCCTACGCCACCAGGGACCTGGGTTTCAAGCACAAAGGTGGGCAGCCATTTGAGCAGATACCAAGCTAACTGTAGGAGTTTTCTTTTGTACCCCAGTGGCACCTGCAACACCAATGAGACAGAACTGTTCCTCCCCTGGAAAGGGGGCTGAAACGAAGGAGCCAAGTGGTCTTGCTCAGCGGATCCCACCTCCATGGAGCCCAATAACCTAAGATCCACTGGGTCGAAATTCTCACTGCCAGCACAGCAGTCTGAAGTTGACCTGGGATGCTCGAGCTTGGTGCAGGAGGGGCATCTGCAATTACTGAAGCTTGAGTAGGCAGTTTTCCCCTCACTGTGTAAACAAAGCTGCCTGGAAGTTGAGACTGGGCAGAGCCCACTGTAGCACCACAAATCTGCTGTAGCCAGACAGCCTCCCTAGATTCCTCCTCTCTGGGCAGAGCATCTCTGAAAGAAAGGCAGCAGCCCCAGTCAGGGACTTACAAATAAAACTCCCATCTCCCTGGGACAGAGCACCTGGGGGAAGGAGTGGCTATGGGCACAGCTTCAGCAGACTTAAATGTTCCTGCCTGCCTGCTCTGAAGAGAGCAGTGGATCTCCCAGCACAGTGCTCAAGCTCTACTAAGGGATAGACTGCCTTCTCAAGGGGATCCCTGACCCCCATGCCTCCTGATGGGGAGACAACTCCCAGCAGGGGTGAACAGACACCTCATACAGGAGAGCTCCAGCTGGCATCTGGCAGGTGCCCTCTGGGATGAAGCTTCCAGAGGAAGGTACAGGCAGCAATCTTTGCTGTTCTGCAGCCTCTGCTGGTGATACCCTGGCAAACAGGGTCTGGAGTAAACCTCCAGCAAACTGCAGCAGACCTGCAGAAGAGGTGCCTGACTGTTGGAAATAAAACTAACAAATAGAAAGCAATAGCATCAATCTCAACAGAAAGGACGACCACCCAAAAACCCCATCTGAAGGAAACCAACATCAAAGACCAAAGCTAGATAAATCCATGAAGACGAGAAGAAATCAGTGCAAAAAGGCTGAAAATTCCAAAAGCCAGAATGCCTCTTCTCCTCCAAAGGATTGCAACTCCACACCAGCAAGGGAACAAAACTGGACGGAGAATGAGATTGATGAATTGAGAGAAGTAGGCTTCAAAAGGTGGGTAATAACAAACTCCTCCAAGCTTAAGGAATATATTCTAACCCAATGCAAGGAAGCTTAAAACCTTGATAAAATATTACAGGAACTGCTAACTAGAATAACAAGTTTAGAGAAGAACATAAATGACCTGATGAAGTTGAAAAACACAGCATGAGAACTTCATGAAGCATACCCAAGTATCAATAGCTGAATCAATCAAGCAGAAGAAAGGATATCAGAGATTGAAGATAAACTTAATGAAATAAAGCATGAAGACAAGATTAGAGAAAAAAAGAATGAAAAGGAAGAAACGAAGCCTCCAAGAAATATAGGACTATATGAAGAGACCAAACCTACGTTTGACTGTGTTCCTGAAAGTGACAGGTAAAATGGAACCAAGTTGGAAAATACACTTCAGGATATTATCCAGGAGAACTTCCCTAACCTAGCAAAATAGGCCAACATTAAAATTCAGGAAATACAGAGAACACCACAAAGGTACTCCTAGAGAAGAGAATGCCAAGACATATAATCATCAGATTCATCAAGGTTGAAATGAAGAAAAAAATGCTAAGGGCAGTCAGAGAGAAAGGTTGGGTTACCCACAAGGGGAAGCACATCAGACTCACAGTGGATCTCTCTGCAGAAACTCTAGAAGTCAGAAGACAGTGGAGGCCAACATTCAACATTCTTAAAGAAAAGAACTTTCAACCTAGAATTTCATATCCAGCCAAACTAAGCTTCATGAATGAAGAAGAAATAAAATCCTTTATAGACAAGCAAATGCTGAGGGATTTTGTCACCACCAGGCCTGCCCTACAAGAGCTCCTGAAGGAAACACTAAATATGGAAAGGAAAAACTGGTACCAGCCACTGCAAAAACATACCAAAATGTAAAGACGATTGAACACTATGAAGAAACTGCATCCACTAATGGGCAAAATAACCAGCTAGCATCATAATGACAGATCAAATTTACACATAACAATATTAACCATAAATGTAAATGGGTTAAATGACCCAATTAAAAGACACAGACTGGAAAATTGGATAGAGTCAAGACCCATTGGTGTGCTATATTCAGGAGACACATCTCATATGCAGACACATATAGGCTCAAAATAAAGGGATGGAGGAAGATTTACCAAGCAAATGGAAAGCAAAAAACAAAAACAAAAACAAAAACCAGCAGGGGTTGCAATCCTAGTCTCTGATAAAACAGACTTTAAAAATCAATGCAACAAGAAGAGCTAACTATCCTAAATATATATGCACCCAATATAGGAGCACGCAGATTCCTGAAGCAAGTTCTTAGAGACCTATAAAGAGGCTAAGACTCCACACAATAATAGCAGGAGACTTTAACAACCCACTGTCAATATCGGACAGGTCAACAAGACAAAAAATTAACAAGGATATTCAGGACTTGAACTCAGCTCCGGACCAAGTGGACCTAATAGACATCGACAGAACTCTCCACCCCAAATCAACAGACTATACATTCTTCTCAGCACCACATCTCACTTATTCTAAAATTGACCACATAATTGGAAATAAAACACTCCTCAGAAAATGAAAAAGAATGGAAATCATAACAAACAGTCTCTCAGATCACAGTGTAATCAAATCAGAACTCAGGATTAAGAAACTCTGTCAAAACCATACAACTACATGGAAACTGAACAACCTGCTCCTGAATGACTACTGGGTAAATAACAAAATGAAGGCAAAAATAAATAAGTTATTCGAACCAATGAGAACAAAGACACAATGTACCAGAATCTCTGGGACACAACTAAAGGAGTGTTTAGAGGGAAATTTATAGCACTAAATGCCCACAGGAGAAAGCAGGAAAGATCTAAAATTGACACCCTAACACCACAATTAAAAGAACTAGAGAAGCAAGAGCAAACAAATTCAAAAACTAGCAGAAGACAAGAAATAACTAAGATCAGAGCAGAACTGAAGGAGATTGAGACACAAAAATCCCTTCAAAAAAACAAATGAATCCAGGAGCTGGTTCTTTGAAAAGATTAACAAAATAGACTGCTAACCAGACTAATGAAGAAAAGAGAGAAGAATCAAATAGACACAATAAAAAATGATAGGGGGATGTCACCACTGATCCCCCAGAAATACAAACTATCTGATGGTCCCACAGAAATACAAACTATCTGATGGTCCCACATAAATACAAACTATCTGATGGTAGTTTGTAGTAAAGAAGAAAAGAGAGAAGAATCAAATAGACACAACAAAATATGATAAAGGGGATATCACTACTGATCCCACAGAAATACAATCTACCATCAGATAATACTATAAATTCCTCTATGCAAATAAACTAGAAAATCTAGAAGATGTTGATAAATTTATGGACAGAAATACCCTCCCAACACTAAACCAGGAAGAAGTCAAAGCCCTGAATAGACCAATAACAAGTTCTGAAGTTGAGGCAGTAAGTAGTAGTCTACCAACCAAAAAAAGCCCACGACCAGATGAATTAACAGCCAGATTCTACCAGAGGTACAAAGAGGAGCTGATACCATTCCTTCTAAAACTATTCCAAGCAATAGAAAAAGGACTCCACCCTAACTCATTTTATGAGGCCAGCATCATCCCAATACCAAGACCTGGCAAAGACACAACAACAATAAAAAATTTCAGGTCAATACCCCTGATGAACATTGATTTGAAAATCCTCAAAAAAATACTGGCAAACTAAATCCAGCAGCACATTAAAAAGCTTATCCACCATGAGCAAGTTGGTTTCATCCCTGGAATACAAGGCTGGTTCAACAAATGTAAATCCATAAATATAATCCATCACATTAACAGAACCAATGACAAAAACCACAATTATCTCAATAGATGCAGAAAAGGCCTTCAATAAAATTTAACACCCATTCATGCTAAAAACATTCAATAAGCTAGGTATGGATGGAACATATCTCAAAATAATAAGAGCTATTTATGACAAACTCACAGCCAATATCATACTGAATGGGCAAAAACTGGAAGCATTCCCTTTGAAAAGCAGCACAAGACAAGGATGCCCTCTCTCACTGGTCCTATTCAACATAGTATTGGAAGTTCTGGCAATCAGGCAAGAGAAAGAAATAAAGGGTATTTAAATAGGAAGAGAGGCAGTCAACTTTACTCTGTTTGCAGATGACATGATTGTATATTCAGAAAACCCCATTATCTCAGCCCAAAAACTCCTTAAGCTAATAAGCAAATTTCAACAAAGTCTCAAAATACAAAATCAATGTGCAAAACCCACAATCATTCTTATACACCAATAATAGATAAACAGAGGGCCAAATCATGAGTGAACTCCAAGTCACAACTGCTACAAAAAGAATAAAATATCTAGGAATACAACTTACAAGGGATGTGAAGGACCTCTTCAAGGAGAACTACAAATCATTGCTCAAGGAAATAAGAGAGGACACAAACTAATGGGAAAACATTCCATGCTCATGGATAGGAAGAATCAATATCGTGAAAATGGCCATACTGTCCAAAGTAATTTATAGACTCAAAGCTATTCCATCAAGCTAACATTGACTTTCTTCACAGAATTAGGAAAAACTACTTTAAATTTCATATGGAACCAAAAAAGAGCCCATATAGCCAAGACAATCCTAAGCAAAAAGAACAAAGCTGGAGGCATCACACTACCTGACTTCAAACTATACTACAAGGCTACAGGAACCAAAACAGCTTGGTACTGGTACCAAAACAGATATATAGACCAATGGAACAGAACAGAGGCCTCAGAAATAACACCACACATCTACAACCATCTGATCTTTGACAAACCTGACAAAAACAAGCAATGGGGAAAGGATTTCCTATTTAATAAATGGTGTTGGGAAAACT
>CAUYLG010055672.1:0-47094 GCA_963573385.1 Cacajao melanocephalus
CATTGTTGGAAATCATTAGTAGTTCAAGTATGAAAATATCTGTACTGGCGAGTTTGAGAACCTGAGGGACATCACAATAGAAAGTGTCAAGAACATTGAGTCCACAGAAAGGGAGAGGGAGCAGCAGGGAAATCTGCACGATGGAGTGGACAAAGCCCCCACCCAGGCAGCCACTGTTAGCCTAATGCAACGGTGTCTACTCATGATGGTCACATAGTGCAGGGGCTTGGAGATGGCCACATATCAATCCAATGCCATCACTGACAGAGAAAATACATCTACCCCTCCAATAAGATGGAAGAGAAACATCTGAGTGAAGCAACCATTGAAGGAGATGGTCTTTGTCTCAGACAGAAGGTCCACCAGAACCTTGGGTGCTGTGATGGAGGAGAAGCAGATATCGGCAACAGATAAATTACGGAGCAAAAAATACATGGGCGTGTGAAGGCGAGATTCACAGGTGACAGTGACCATGATGAGGAGGTTTCCCAGCAGAGTCATCACATACACCAAGAGTAGGAAAAGAAATAGGACCAAGCTCGCTTCCCAATTCTGGGTTAGGCCAAGGAAAATAAATTCTTTTACTCTGGTGCAGTTTTTCATCTCCATTGAATCATTCTCTTTTTTTCTCTTTGGTTTTAAGCCATGTCATATGAAAGCACTGAGATATTTATTTTGTTTTCTCCCTAAGCATCTACAATGCAGTGCAGAAACTTCCCATGTGGTTGTAGTTTTTGCAATTTGTTGCAGTGTTCATGTTTTTCAAATTACAGTTAATTTGGTGATAAAATCAAATTATCATATGCAAAGTCATTCAATAAGTCTTCTCCTATAGAACTATTTTGGGAAAGAAAATATGTTAAGTAGTGACATAGTGCATTAAAAAAAATCAATTACCTAAGTTTAATTTTGATGTTTTTGGTACAGAATCTCAAGGTAATAAATCTTTCTTCTCTTTATTCTACTTTAAGGACACCTTTTCATCTCTTCTTGTCACTTATACTGCTTTGGAGGTCAAAAAGTTCTGGCTTTACCAAAAGACAGAAGTGAAAGTACCATCATCCAGGTTTTTGTTTATGTCGTGGCTGCTCCTGGTTTATGGTCACTATTATTATTATCAGTTATTTTTTGCCCTGCACAGGAATACATTTTGATAGAAACCAACAGAAGTTTTGAAAATCTGAAAGGTGATTTTTTTTTCCCCAAAGGAAGAATTTGCTTGCTGAGAGAGGCAGTGGGATGTAGTGAAGAGAACTCTGGATTGAGAAGGCTGGAGCACTGGGTTCCATCTGGTTTTGATTCTGGCATCAACTAGCTGAATACTGCAGCTCTGACTCCTCAACTCTGCCCTGTTTCAGATGGATCTTGCATGGGTAATATCAGTTTTAGTCAGCAGAGAGGCAGGAATCTGATTCAAGGGAAAGGTTCACTTGAGAGAATACAAGATTGAGGCAACATAGGGGACCCTATCACTACAAAAAATAAAAAAATTAGCCATGCGTGGTGGCACACACCTGTGGTCCCAGCTACTTAGGAAGCTGAAGTGGGAGGATCACTTGAGCCCCAGAAGTCCAGGCTGCAGTGAGCCATGATTGCACCTCGTACTCCAGCCTGAGTGACAGAGTGAGACCCTGTCTAAGAAAACAAAAAGGTAGACTGAGTGAGGGTATAGACCCTGGGATCTGAATGTTGATTCTGAATTTCAGGCTCTGTTGAAAGGTCTGACCTCCTGTCCTGTTTTTCTTCCCCCTTTTCTGTCTTCACCAACAGTAGATCCAACTGCATGTGGGTCAGAAAAAACCAGCCAGAGAGCCTTGATGTCCCTGCAATCCCCATACCCCAAGAGTTAAACTCTTGTGAATTATTCTCTTATGTATTCCTATAAAGAAGGTTTCTTAAAAAAATTTCTCCCTACAGATAAGGAAATGATCTTCAGAAAAGTGGGCTCATTTTCTCAAACTCACAGCATTAGCAAGGGGTGGAACTGGATTTCAGATGTGATTCGGTTTACCTCCAAAGCTTACAACATTGCATGTGTTATAACATACGATCATTGTTTAAGCATTCGGTTGATCAGTTATTTCTTCCTATTTATTTTAGTGTAAAGGCGGCAGAAAAACAGTCTCAGATGGACTGCTCATTTAAAATTATAAAATTTTCAGGTAAGTTTGGATCAGCATGGGTTCCACCCAGTGTTCCGCATCTCTGCAGCACTTTCAATAAGACTGTGCTGCAGAAATTGATGTTATTAAAATGGAACCTGACTCCTTAATGTTGGATTTGATTACATTCCTGACCCTCCATTTATTAGGCCAGTGAGGAGGCTTTCGTTTAGCGAATGAATCCTTCAGTCTTTCGGCACACATTTTGTAATCCCTAGAGTGTGGCTAGGATTCTGCTAGTACTAGAAATATACACATGGGCACAGCAAAGTTCTTACTCTGGAGCAATTTCCACTCTGATGGAAAATATAAACATGTAAGTGCATAATCACACATGGGAGATGATGCTGGTACCAATATAGTGCTATGGAAACACACAGTTCTCTAGCTGAGACTAGTGCAGGAAGGCTTCCTAGAGGAGGGGAAACTTTCCCTCAATTTAGATGAATTTCCAGGAAACAGAAGCAGGATGTATCATGCAAAGGAAACAGTCTATAAAACATCAGTCAGTGGTGAAGATGACATGCTTATACAGAGAACATTTGAAAATTCAGTGTAGTTGGCATAGAAGGAGGAAGGATGGAATGGAAGGAGATTTTTATTAGTAATAGAAATTTCATTAATAAAAGATTTATTATTACATTCAGTGGTGCCTAGGTATTGTTTGGTTAGTGAATAAATGGTCTAAGCCTACTGATCTCTTTGTTCTTCTAATCAGAATAGGAAAGCCTGAAAAGTTCAACCATGGTTGGTGGGGACAATGCCCTTTGACTTCTTTACTCTCAATTCTGATCGATGAACTTCTAGTATTACATGGAGTGGTGTTCTGGAAAATGGTGATAGGAGGTTATGAATCCTGCTTGAGTGTTGGGGTGAGAAAAAGACAGTGACCCCCCTTCTGGGAGGCCGCCGAAAGTGTATCATCACACTTTCTTCTGCTCTATCCCTCTTTGGATCAAAGCTTAGTGGATGGAGGAGGTCACACAGCAATGAAAGACATTGTCATCTTTAGAATAATGCCTATGTTTATCAGCTGTCATTGATCATTTGAAAGAAAATTTATAATTATTATTAGTTGCACCACCTTATACATAACCAGTGGACATTTATCGCAATCTTCAAATGTATACGGATAAGTTGGGCCACATTTCTGAAGTGTTTACAGCCCAACAGAAACGGAAGATTTATGCAAATAAGTGAACATGACATATGATAAAAAGTGAGATGTGTTGTAAGAGAAGATTCGGGTGACATAGCACATATGGTAGGACATATAATCATTTCTGGCAGAAACAAAATCTGCTATTTGAGTCCTTTGTACACGTGCAGTGGTATAAAAACTTTATTTAATTCTAACCACCACCCATTAGATAAGTCTACACTAGCAGTTTTTTTTTTTTTTTTTTGTTTTGTTTTTGCACTAGTGTTAATCTTGTCTTTCATATGGAATATAGCATGAATCTTTGTTGGGTGAAGAAAGGATGTATGAAATGGAAGGCATGGAAACAGGATGGAAGATACAATATTTTATTTTTTCCCCAAGTTCAGTCATTATAGGTTGAAACTTTGTATTGCAAAAACATTTGAAAAAGTCTTTCTGAAGGTAAGCATTTGGCAGAAAGTGGCTCTAGAAGCCCTTTTTGCATTAACCTTAGGTTGAGGTGGCCTCACATACAAGCAACTCATAGGGTCACAAGTGAATGCATAGTGCTTCCTCTCACACCAAATGGACCATGTTTCTGGCATCTCTCTTAACACAATATCAATTTTTCCAATATTTAACACCCACCTTTGTTGTTTCTGTCACTGAGATGATTATTTTTACTCTGAAGCATTTGATATACCTGGAAAATATTGGAAGTAAAATTAATCATACATACTCAATAACAACATCTCAATTTCACTATACATAGCCTTAACCTTGGCTAGAAGTTTGCTTTACTAGTTCCTTTGATCCTAAAACTCCAACTACATATTGGATGCTATTAGTTACAGTGCATAGCAGAAGACTACTGACATTAATTTTTGAAAATCTTGTCTAAAGGTTAAGCCCTTTGCAATGCTAAATATCTTAGTGTCTTTGCTCCACTCTTGGAGAGAAAAGTCAGACTCAAGGAATCACATATTTAAAAGTTCTTCCATGCTCCACTCTTGGAGAGAAAAGTCAGACTCAAGGAATCACATCTTTAAAAGTTCTTCCATTGTGTCCTTGACTTATGTTAAAATCTCTGAGGCTCATGCTTAATTTATGAAATGGAAAGAGAATGTTATTGGACAACAGAGTAGAAGTCAAGTGGTTGATTTTGCTGTTGGTGATGGAGTTTCAATGGGAGTTATTAAAATATTACAAAAACATGAGCATGTATACACAGACACATATGGGTACATTTTGGTTGGTGTCCAAATCCTCTAGAGGCAATATATCCTTAACCACAGTTCAATAAGAACTTTGTTAATACATGCCAAATGCTATGCCAGAGAGACTTTGAATCCAATTTTCACAGCTTGCAAGGCTCAGAGGACATCATTTACCTGTGGGTTTCCATTAGATTGCCAAAAACTAGAAGTGGACCTCAAGTAATTTGCTACTAGTCCAGTTTCTAATTAAACACGAATGAATCTAGCCCCCTGATGCATTTTTTGTTTTTTTCACACACACAACACACCCAACACATACACACACACCCCCACACACACTGCTGTTCATCTCACTTGAGTATGACCATGATGTTTTAATAAATGTCCATATAAACAAAAATAACTTAAGTGATATTTGGGGGATATACATTTTCTGTTTCCAACACTATACTTTTGTTAACTCTTTCAATTTGGAGACAGATGAGTCAGTGTAAGATAATGAAACTGTGCACATAAGTGCAATACTTATTTTAGCCTAACTCAATTTATTGAAAGTTTTAATTTTACATAGAACCCACACCTACTCTTTCCAGAATAACAAACAACCTTTTGATCCAGCAATTCCACCACTGGGTATATAGCCAAAAGAGAGGAAATCAATATATTGAAGAGATAACTGTACTCTCATGTTTATTGCAGCACTATTCATAATAGCCAAAATATGGAATTAATATAATTGTCTATTAATGGATGAATGGATAAAGAAAATACAGTAAATATACACAATGAAATATTATTCAGCCATAGAAAGAATAAAATCCTGTCATTTGCAGCAACATAGAAAGAACTGGACATCATTATGTTATATGAAATAAGACAAGCACAGAAAGATAAGTATCACTTATCTCACTAATACATGGGAGCTAAAAAGGTGGATCTCAGGAAGATAGAGAGTAGATTAATGGTTATCAGAGGCAGGGAAAAATAGGGGGAAGAAAGCTTGATTAAAGAGGACAGATATGCAGTTTTACAGAAGAAATAAGACCTAGTGTTAGATCAGTAGAGTGGCTATACTTTACAATAATCTATTATATTTCAAAATAGCTGAAAGAGAAAAATCCAAATGGTTGCAGCATAAAGACAAATATTTAAGGTGATAGATATTCCGAGTATATTGATTTGATCTTTATAAATTATATGAATGTATTAAATTATCACACAGGCCCTAAAACTATGTTCATATATTATGTATAAATTAAAAAATTAAGATAAATATTTTTGAACTGATATATATATATCTGTTCTTATATATATAATTATATATCTGTTATTATATTTATATAATTTTTAATATATAATATATATTATATATAGGTAATATCTGTTACTATATATATAATTTTTTGAACAGATATAGAGCTGTTTAGACAAAAAAATCTTCTTATGTCAGTTTTGGTAATTTGTGTCTTACGAAGAATTCGCCCAATTTATTTATTTATTTATTTTATTTTTAAGTTACTGAGGTACAGGAGGTATTTGATTATATGAGTAAGTTCTTTAGTGGTGATTTGTGAGATTTTGGTGTACCCATCACCCAAGCAGTATACACTGCACTATATTTGTAGTCTTTTATCCCTCACCCCATACCACTCTTCCCCCCAAGTCCCCAAAGTCCATTGTGTCATTTTTTTTTTAATATATATATTTTACTGCACTTTAGGTTCTGGGGTACACATGCAGAACATGCAGTATTGTTGTATGGCAATGTGGTTTGATGCCTCCATCCCCCCATCACCTATATCTGGCATTTCTCCCCATATTATCCCTCCCCAACTCCCTACCCTCCGCTGTCCCTCCCCTAGTCCTCCCCAATAGACCCTAGTATGTGATGCTCCCCTCCCTGTGTCCATGTGTTCTCATTGTTCAACACCCACCTATGAGTGAGAACATGCAGTGTTTTCTGTTGAATTGATTTTCTGTTCTTGTGTCAGTTTGCTGAGAATTATCGTTTCCAGGTTCATCCATATCCCTACAAAGGACACGAACTTATCGTTTTTTTATGGCTACATAGTATTCCATGGTGTATATGTGCCACATTTTCCTTGTCCAGCCTATCATTGATGGGCATTTGGGTTGGTTCCAAGTCTTTGCTATTGTAAACAGTGCTGCAATGAACATAAGTGTGCATGTGTCTTTATAATAGAACAATTTATAATCTTTTGGATATATACCCAGTAATGGGATTGCTGGGTCAAATGGAATTTCTACTTCTAGGTCCTTAAGGAATCGCCACACTGTCTTCCATAATGGTTGAACTAATTTACATTCCCACCAACAGCGTAAAAGTGTTCCTATTTCTCCACATCCTTTCCAGCATCTGTTGTCTCCAGATTTTTTAATGATTGCCATTCTAACTGGCCTGAGGTGGTATCCCAATGTGGTTTTGATTTGCATTTCTCTAATGACCAGTGATAATGAGCATTTTTTTCATATGTTTGTTGGCCTCATATATGTCTTCTTTTGAAAAGTGTCTGTTCATGTCCTTCACCCACTTTTGAATGAGTTTCTTTGTTTTTTTCTTGTAAATCTGTTTTAGTTGTTTGTAGATTCCGGATATTAGCCCTTTGTCAGATGGGTAGATTGCAAAAATATTTTCCCATTCTGTTGGTTGCCAGTTCACTCTAATGATTGTTTCTTCTGCTGGAGCTCTGGAGTTTAATTCTATCCCATTTGTCTATTTTGGCTTTTGTTGCCATTGCTTTTGGTGTTGTTTTAGTCATGAAGTCCTTGCCTATGCCTATGTCCTGAATGGTTTTGCCTGGGGTTTCTTTCAGGGTTTTTATGGTGTTAGGTCTTATGTTTAAGTCTTTAATCCATCTGGAGTTAATTTTCTTGT
This sequence comes from Cacajao melanocephalus, assembly GCA_963573385.1. NCBI lineage: Eukaryota > Metazoa > Chordata > Mammalia > Primates > Pitheciidae > Cacajao > Cacajao melanocephalus. Next base: position 7,417 of record CAUYLG010055672.1, read on the forward strand.
AAGGTGTCAGGAAGGGGTCCAGTTTCTGCTTTCTGCACGTGGCTAGCCAGTTTTGCCAATACCATTTATTAAACAGGAAATCCTTTCTGCATTGCTTGTCTTTGTCAGGTTTGTCAAAGATCAGATGGTTGTAGATGTGTGGCATTGCCTCTGAGGCCATACTTGCAGCCTATATTTAAGAGATTCCTCAGGCAGATGACATCCAGGTTGGTTCAAAAATAGGAAGCCTCTGGAAGACGGGGAGGTAGGGAGAAGCCAAAGTATTTCTTGCCCTCCTTGTATCTACTCCATGGGTTGTTTGGTTCCAGTTTACTAGATGATGGAGTAGTAGACAGGGCTACAGCTTGAATTCTAATAACATCCTCTCCCCACTCTGGTCCAAGCCTCTTCATATGGCTAATTTCTGGACTGTCTCATCACTCCATTTGGCTTTGTTGCCTTTCTATCTCTTGTATAACTATTCCCCTAAATTTAATTACTTTGAGTTCTTGTCATTACTTTGGTTTAGCATTGATCATTGTAATTCTATTTTGTATGACCTTTAGAGATAGACTATACTCTTAACATTTTGTTAATTGTCAAATATGACTTTACAAAAAAGTAGGCCTGTGAGAGTTAATAACCCAAGTCTTTTACATGTAGTATATGTTTCCAAAAATATACTACTAGTGGAACAATCTTATAAATTGAATTTGCAAGGCACACACACACACACACACACACACACACACACAAAAACTTTCCACTTAGTTTTCACTCTGTTCAAGTACAACAGATTGCTGAATTCCATAGAAAAAAATAATAAACCAAACTCTCCTTTTCAAGCATGATACATTTTATCTTAACAAAAAATATTTCAAAGTTTTAGCCTTTAGATGCAAAGAATTGCTGGAAAACTCAAAATTAAATATGACACATGAGAATTAAAGAAAAAAGCCTCTTTCTGCCATTTCCTCATTCTGAAGCTAAACAATATGAACTCAGCATGAAGACTGTATGAATACCTCCCTTAGGATTCTTGCCTTTCCTAAAGATAGAAACCAAATGTGACTTGTTATGTGATGCTGAAGTGAAAAAGAATAATAGTCAATAGACATTTTTAGATTTAGGTTCTATCATGCCTTGTTCTATAAAAAATGGTTTGATATTTATATCACATTTTACATGACACAGTTTTATATATTACATATAAAATACTATGTTTTTCATTTTTAAAACTGAAAAAATTTGAGAAAAAATACATTATAGGGCATATAAATAAATTTTAGGAATGCTTATATAAATACACAATGCCTTTTTATTATTAGAAACAGCAATCAGTGATAGGAAATACATTTTAATATCTCTTCATGCTGAAAGTAGGATGGCATTAAGGATGTTTTTTATTGGCTGAAAACTTACTGAATTTCTTCTTATTCTTTCCTTCTTCCTCTTTCATTTTTCCAACTTCTCTTTATTTGCATTTTAAGTATGCTTTGTAATATGATGGCAAGAGTAGGGATTTTGAAGGCAGGAACATTCAGATGCAAATCTCAGACTCTCCACTTCTTATCTGGGACAATTACATACTTCTTTGAAAGTTTGTTTCCTTCTTTGCCAAATATGTGTAACGCTATCTCTTCCACAGAATTTTTTTAGGAAAAATATATTAAATTCCTTTCAATATGTGCACTCAGTATATCTCAGTACCATCTACTTAGTACTTATTTCTCCTTGCTACCTTCAGTATTTAACATAAAAGCCTACAAGTGCCATACACACCATTATCTGTGTTAATTTTCCCTCTTGTAAGCTTAAATTGCCTTTATATAAAAATATCCATTTGAAGAATTAGAGGAAAATATGAAACCATATGCAAATTTGCAATTGTATTTTATTTCCATTCATTCTCTTAACTGTATGTCTACTTCCAGCTAATTTTAGTTTAAACAACCATCTAGAAGGTCTATAGAATTCTCCCTCTTTTACTTACTCCTCCAATCCATGGGTAAGCCTCTCTTACCCTCACCACCATCCACACAACTTAGGAGGAAATGCACAGCCAGACATGGGGATGAAGGACTTAATTTCCCAGGTCTGCAAGGGGTGTGGTTTCAAAGGCAGGAATTTCCTAGCTCCACACTTCCATCTGGGAACCAGAAGGGTTTCAAACATAAAGTTCTTTGTCTGGGTTTCCCACATGCAGGGTCGATAGGGAAAGCCAGGTAAAGCTCCTTTGTCCCAAAAATCCCACTGAAAGCTCTGGGAGGAGGGGGGCTCTGTAACTCAGGATTGTGGACCAAGCAGCCAATCTGGTATCAGAGTCAAAGATCAGTCACTCCAGTGGAAGCTTGAAAGAACTCCTCTCATTGAATGAGAACATGAATGGGGAGGGAATAACTCAAGGGTTAAAACTCCAGCTGCTCCTACCTATATGGATTCCTTCTCTGGGTCCCCTCCCACAACAGCGTGGGAACTATCTTTCTCTCTCTCTCTCTATCTCTCCCTCTGTCTAATAAATTGCTTTTCCACAAAACTCTTTGGGTCCACACTATTTATTCAAACAGCAAACTCACTGTGCCTCTGGGTCCCCCTTCCCCATTCTTCAGGGTTAGCCAGGCTAAGAACCTCTTCAGAACTGGGAGCTGAGTATGCTCTCCCAGTTACAGGGAGAGAAAAAAAGAGATAGATGATAAGGGAATTTCTAAGCCTGATGGGAAAGTCAAGGCTTTTGCTCCAAAAGACCTGTAGGATGAGCCACTAATTAGACAGGCCATTTACTTGAAGCAAATAACCAGGTTGTCATAGGTGAAATTCTAGTAATTCTACTAGAATAAGATGCATGTTGTCAGTTATAGACAGCTAACTCCCTGGAGATGCTGAAGACTGAAAACGGGAGGCAAATTATAAACGTTTGTCAGTGAATATTGCTCAGGAGATGAAAGCCAATATTTAAAAGACATGTTCTCATTGTGCTGACTTTTGTTCCATTGTAATAGAAAAATCCTACTCTAGACTGATTATTTATGCAAGTCCCTAAACTTCAATGAAGCACAAGCAGGATATATTTCCACATGCTTATACCATCCAAAGCTCTAAGTTCCTAAGTCATCTTAAAGAGGATGGTTTAGCCAGTTGCCAATTACCATACATCACTTATTTTTGTTGCACAGGTGTAACTTAGAATCCTATTTTCTATGCCACTTAGATAGTGTGGGGTGCTTTCTAATAAATATTTTCACTTTTCTCTTGAAGTATTTCATTTTATATCAAGCCAGACACTTTTAAAATACATATTTTTACTAATCATACATGAAAAGGCAGGGTTGGGGAGAGGGGTGGGTGGTTAAGGAAAAGACGAAGATATTCTTTACTCTTACTCCCAGCAAGGGTAACAGGCCTTGATGTCTTCATAATACAGGCTTTCTTTGGTGAATCCATTAAAACTTCTTGTTTTAGAAATCAACTGTTTGTGAGAGTGGGAGAAGAGATAAGCCTTTCATGTTTCAATAAGTTGTAACAAATTACCTAAATCCCTGGCATAAAACTGACCTACTTCTTGTCTCTCAGGATTGGGAAGGTCTCAGTGTCTGCTGGTTTTCCCAGGTGAGCAATTTAAACAACTCTGGGGCCAGGAAGTCTGAGGTGCATGAGTTTGAAGGGAAAGGGCTGTGAGGGGTGCTGCTAGGAGAGACTCAGAGCTAAGTCATGAGGGACACAGCCAGAACATTCAGAGGAATGATGGCTGTTTGTGAGATCTCCTTCCTTGGAGCCAGAATCCAGGAAGGAGACTTCATTACATTACAGAGGACTAGTGCCAGACACACCGGGCCAGATTGGATCAGCTGGTGCTGGCACAGCTAAACTACAGGATAACAATTGCAGTGGAGGACTGAGGAATTCCAGGGCTCTTTCCGGCTGGAAAGAGAAGTCCCGTGTATCTCCATTTTAGATTATATAGGCTTCTTGAGATTTTAATCATTACAGAATGGGGAGTCAGGAAAGTGTGATAGTTTGTGCCAAACAGGTGAGAACACGGAGCTGATTTTACCTTAATGTGAAAATTAAAAGGGCCATTAAAACATTACCAGTACCCTCATTGTCATGGAATATTTTATATCTGCTGTTTTTAACTAACCTCAATCACCATCAGTTAATTTTTTCAGCTTTCACCAGAGTAGTAAATAAAAATCTCTTTTGATTTATAATATTACTTGTGTTGTCAAACTGCATAATGATGTGGGAGGTATAGTAAATTTGAATTATCACTCAAGTGGCTATTTCCAAATTACCCAACTTTCTTCACTATATTATATATATCAGCTCTATTTCCACTCCATTTGCAAAACTGGATAATTGTTTGAGGTTTGTGAATGAATTGCTACAGAATACCACAGAAAAATCATGTGTTGTCATCATGGCTGGACTATTTCCAATGATGCTTTAATCTGTCTTGAGTCTTTGCTGAGTAAAATGTGACCTTGCCATCCTAATGGCTGCATAGTTCTTGGCAGAACCATGAAAGGTAAAAGACGTAAGTGTATATATAAACCATTTTATATATATATATATATATGTCTATAAGTTTCTACCTTTCTGCTGAGTCTTATGTAGGTTTTGAGTTTTAAAATTTTTATACCCAATACCGTGAATTAGCAACGTTTTTGGAAAACAATCAGAAAACGATACTATTCTTTATCTTAAACTGTCCATTCAAACTTGGCAGCAGGTTCTTTCTCTGAGTCTGGGAGAAATTTTAGTCAGATTTCTTATAATCTCTAACAGCTTTGAAAAATAGTGGGCATACAGTAGGCTGTATATATTTAAAGCACATAATGTGATAAGTTGTGACATCAAATGTATAAGTATGAACTTTCAAACACATTATTGCAATTAAGATGGTAAATCTCTGCCAAAAGTTTTATCATGCCCCATTTTAATTTCTCTCACCCACCTTTTTCATTCTCCATCCCTAAGCAATCACTGATCTGCTTCTCTCACCATATGTTAGTTTAAATTTTCTAAAATGGTATATAAATGAAATCATACAGCATGTAATTTTGTTTGTTGTACATCTTTTATTCCACACAATTATTTTGAGATTCATACATGTTGTAGTGTATATTAGTATTTCATTCCTTTTTATTGGTAAGTAATATTTCATTTTAAGAATATACTATAATTTTGTAAAACCAGTTACCTGTTGATGGACATTCATGCTGTTTCCAGATTTTCACTAAAGTTACTATGAATATTCAAGTACAATATTTTATATGCACATATCTTTTATAGCTTTAAGTAACACAAATATTTTTATATCTAAAACTAAAAACCCAATTTATTAAAGAATGAATTTTAAATGTCTGCTTTTTTTAAAAAAAAGCACTATAAAGAACATGTAAAAGCAAGATAAAGACTGGGAGAAAATATCTGCAAATCATATACATGATAAAGGGTTTATTTGCAGAATATATTTTTTTTAATTCAAAACTCAATAATAAGAAAACAAAATAAAAATTGGGAAAATATTAGAATAGGCACTTTATCAAAGAACGTATAAGGGTGCTAAATGAAAATTTGGTAAACATGATTAGTTATTAGGGAAATTCAAAGCAAAACCACAGAGAGATACCACTACATACTTATTAGAATGACTAAAATTAAAGACTGATCACACCAAGTATTAGAGAGATTGTAGAAGGAAAACTCTCATATATTGCTGGAGAGAATTTAACATTGTTATAATCACTCTGGAAAATAACTAGTTTCTTAAAATATATCATTCCCATACGATATTACAGTTTCACTCCTGATATTTACTTAAGAAAAATGAAATAATAAGTCTGCAGCATTTTTTATCACGCTCAGTTAATAAAAGTTCACCTAGCCATATTTAGTCATCAAAAGTTTTTTATCACTCTCAGGTAGTAAAAGTTCCTCTAGACATATTTAGTCATAAAAATAGTCCTTTTTTGCTAAGTAAACTTTCCATTTTCCCACAGTAGTGGAAACTGAAGTACAGTCAAAGTCAAAGCTTCTTCTCTCCCCAAGCTCAGCCTTGCTTAAAGTTGGGAGCCTGAAGAAGAAAAGGGTTGCATGACTGACTTCTTAGTGCCTCTTCAAATCCTTCAACCCTGCATTACTAGCTGAGAATTCTGGTTCTTCTAAGAGACTGGCCCAGGAGAAAAACAGACTGGGATCTTATGTGATAGTACCAGAATAACCTGGTTTCCTTTGATATAGGTCAAACTGACCTTTTCTTCTTTTGAGAGATTCTTTGTGAGCTTCAGGGAGATATGTCTTCCATACCACTTCCAGTTGCTGAAATGTCTTGCTTCAGATCCCTGACATCTCAGGCTGGATACTTGTCACTCCTCATCAGCTTTGGGAAATCAGATACCATGCCCCTATAGAAAGACCTCATGGACTAGCTCTCTCATCTATGGGGCTCATATCTTGTCCTCAGAAAGTGCTAATGCATGGTTCAGCTTAAGTAGCTCTGGGAGCCCAGGTTATTGCCAAAATAACTTCTTTTCAGAATTAGACACAGTGTCTCAAGATGATGGCTCAGACAAAAGTTTTTTGTAATCCCTGACTTCCAGGGACACAGTTCAATCTCTCCAAGGCCTTAAAATGAGGAAAATATACCTCTAATTTTTCCTCCATGGGAATTGGCACCAGGAATCTCAGTGCCCTTTTTGAATGTGTTGATGCTGAAGTGTGAAGAAATACTTCTATTTTCCAAACAACAATAACTTCCGCAATTTCAACTCTTTTGACCTTAAAAGGACATGCAGAACCACTTATCACAAAACTAAATTTTGAGCATGTCTTTATAACCCTATTTAATTATTCTCATACATTACTTTAGAATGCAGAAGTGCTTGCCATATATATACACATATATTCATACCTATATTCACATATATACATATATAAAAATATATACATATAATAATATACATACATATATATATAACACATATACCTATATCTATGTGTGTGTATATATCTATGTACATATTTATACATGAAAACAAATTCTCTTTGGACCAGAAATGGAGATGCAGTTCTTAAAGAAAGAGGCCAACCAGAGGTACAGCTCTAAACAAAAGCAGTCTCCACGGATCTGAAGCTGACTCTGCACTAAAGCAGTGAGAAGATCTTTTCATTAAAAAGAAGAATAGGCCAGGTGTGGTGGCTCACGCCTGTAATCCCAGCACTTTGGAAGGCTGAGGCCGGCAGATCACAAGGTCAGGAGATTGAGACCATCCTGGCTAACACAGTGAAACCCTGTCTCTCCTAAAAATACAAAAATCTGCCAGGCATAGTGACATGTGTCTGTAATCCTAACTACTCGGGAGGCTGAGGCAGGAGAATCACTTGAACCCCGCGAGGCAGAGGTTGCAGTGAGCCAAGATCGCTTTATTGCACTCCAGCCTGGGTGACAGAGTGAGTCTCCATCAGAAGGAGAAGAAGGAGAAGGAGAAGGAGGAGAAAATGATACAGCAATTGAGAATACCCAAATAGTTAAAAAAATTCAACACCAGTACATTCCCAGCTGAGGTGGAACAAGGTGACACTCTGCCTTCTTGTTTCAATACTCATACTGTGAACATGTGTCTTCCGCGTGGTCTATATAGTACCATGTTTTTCACACTTATGTGCTTTTTGTTGGTGATTCCCTTGCTTAAAATTGGCCTCTAAGCATAATGCTGAAATGCTGGCTAGTGTTCCTAAGAACAAGAAGACTGTGATGTGCCTTTCTGAGAAAATAGGTGTGCTAGATACAATTCTTTCAGGCATGAATTATAGTGCTGTTGGCTCTGAGTTCAATGTTAAATAATCAATAAGACATCTTAAGTAATGATTTCTTAAACAGAAATATACATAAAAAAAAGGTTAGGCATTGGTCAGTTGATGAAAATGCTGTGACCAGAGGCCTACAGGCACCTAACTTTGTATTTCCCAAGAAGCAATGGTTCAATAACTGTTAATTCAGTGCTCATGGAGCCATTATAGAATGTAATTGCTGTGAATAACAAGAGTCAACTGTAAATAAGTACATAAATAGCAACAATATTAGAAAGAAAAACATGAAACTGTCCTTAGTCACAGACACATCAGCTCTACCTAGAAAATCCTACAAAGAAAGCTACTAGAATGCATTAGTACATTTAGCAAGTTCACAAGATGGTTAATACACAAAATTAATTGATTTCCATGTTAAAAAAATCAAACAATCAGAAATTGAAATTTTTGAAAAAAATTAACAAATAACACCAAAATATGTATAACGCTTATGGATGACCTAAGGGAAGAAGTGAAACACCTATACACAAATAACTACAAAGTATTGCTGAGAGAAACTAAAGACTTAAATAAATACAGAGACATAAGTGTTTATGGAACAGAAAACACACTATAATGAAGATATCAATTATCTCCAGACTTATCTAAAGTATCAATGTAATCTCAACCAAAATCCTATCAGAGACTTTTCAATATTGATCAGCTGACTCAAATTGACAAGGGAATTCTGTACAACTTAAATCAGACAAAAATATATTTAATTATCTGCACCAAAAACTTTTGTTTCCAGAACCTCATTTTTCTTATCTGTAGAATAGTAATATAATACCTTCCCCATGGGAGCTGTTAGTTGAGGATTCAATGAGAGATGTACACAAAATCAATTTTCTACAAAAAAAATAGCTTTGATCTATAATCATGAGTACAACAATAATAAACTTTTATAGTCCATCCTTTAAATGTAAAAAAGAATACTCCTGAGATCCACATGTGCTCATATCATTTTCATTTCTAACCAAATAATGGAATACTTTAAAAAGGAATAAAAGGTGACTTTAACCTGAGAGAGTTCTGTAACAAAGCAAATTGTGATATGTAAACTTCAGAGTCATTTTAAGTATAATGAGCAGAATAGACAAAAAGAAGATATGTGGTTGATTGTTACACTATGGGGGAAAAATATTCTTGAGCAAAATGTCATAGAGATACAGATTCTCACTAATTAGAATGAATTAGTATTGGTAAGGTTCCCATGAAATAGATTGAAGACTGTCTGACATGTAATCAACAAAGAGTAATGATAAATGATGGTGTGCTGAGTTAGGGTGATGTGATTAATAGAATCTATAGAAGTCCAGGCTGCCTTTTATTTGGCTTAATAGTTTCCCGAGTGAATTCAAGAAGGAATTTTTTCAATCACATCAATTTAAATGAAGAAGAAATAGTGGAGGTGATGGATGTTTTAAACCCACGGGAAGTCAAGCAAAAGATAATATTACTTCCTCAAGCTCTTACAGGGCTATTTACAAAAGGCTTCCACATTCTATTATTTAACCCTCTTACTGACATAATGAGTTAAACAAAACAGGTATTAACCCCCATTATATAGTTGAAGAACCTAAATTCAGAAAGCCTGGTCTGCTTGTCCAAGTTCATATCACTAGTAAATTTCAGAACTGGGACTATATTGAGCATTGAAACATTTTCATCTGCTTGGAATTTATTATGTATTCTGAAAATAATACTCTTTTTTGGGGGGGAGGGACTACCATTCCTCTCTCTTAAATCCTCTTTTCTTTACTCAACAGTGTTGTAATTTTATTTTAGCAAATTAAAATAGAAGGTTAATGAAAAAGAAGCAGTATGTTTATAGCTAAAAAATGTACCTCCATAACAAAATGATAAAACATTCCATGGTCATGAATTGGAAGAATCAATATCATTAAAATAGCCATACTTCCCAAAGCAATCTGTAGATTCAATGCTATTTCTATCAAACCACCAATGTCATTTTTTACAGAATTAGAAAAAAAAACTATTCCAAATTTCATTTGAAACCAAAAACAGCCTGAAAACCCAAAGAAATCCTAAGCAAAAAGAATAAAGCTGGAAGCATCACATTACCTGATTTCAAGCTATACTATAAGGCTAGAGTAACCAAAATGGCATGGCACTGGTACAAAAATAGACACATAGACAAATGGAACAGAGTAGAAAACCCAGAAATAAAATCACACACTTATAGCCATTTAATCTTTGACAAAAATTAGGAATGGGAAAAACACTGCCTAGTTAATAAATGGTGCTGGGATAACTGGATAGCCATACATAGAAGACTGAAACTGGACCCCTACTTTTCACAATATCCAAAAATTAACTCAAGATGTGTTGGAAATAAAAGCTTGGAGTCACCAAGGAAACGACCACTTGAATGAAAGATATCTCAGCAAGGCAAATTTACTTCTGCAGAAGGGTGTTTCTTGCATACAGAGCAGTGGCAAGAGCATATTGAATAAAGGAAAGCAGAGGTTTTTATTTCTAATGCTGTCCCTGTTTCTGTGTCCTCCCCTTGTTAATTGGGGTTGGACTGCAGAGTCTAAACTGATCCCAATTGGCTAGATTTCACATTTAGAATGGGATACAGAACCAGGAATTTTATTGTTTGTACGTAACAATTTAAAGCAAGGTGGTGTGGGTCAGCTACAAGTTTGGTGGATGGATGCATACCCAGGTGTGTTAAAGGCAGAAAATATTACTTATAAAATAGAATGAAGGACAAGGGGTGAAACCCTTTGAAGAGAAACTGTTTGTTGCCAAAAGACAGATTAACAATTTAGATCTAAGACCTCAAACTATAAGAATGGAAGAAAACTCAGGAAACATCATTCTGAACATTAGCCTTGGCAAAGAAATTATGGCTGACTTTTAAAAAGCAATTGCAACAAATACAAAAATTGATAAGGGGTACCTAATTAAACTAAAAAGCTTCTGCACAGCAAAACAAACTATCAACAAATAGACAACCTACAGAATGGGAAAAATAGTTGCAAATTATACATCTATAAAGGTCTAATATCCAAAATCTATAAGAAACTTAAACATTCAACAAGCATAAAACAAATAATTTCACTAAAAAGTTGGCAAAAGATCATACATTTCTCAAAAGAAGACATACCAGCAGCCAACAAATACATGAAAATGCTCAACATCACTAATCATCAGAGAAATGCAAATCAAAACCACGATGAGACACCATCGCACATCAGTCATAATGGCTATTATTAAAAAGTCAAAACACAACAGATGTTGGTGAAGCTATGGAGAAAAGAAAAATACCTATACACTGCTGCTGGGAATAAACTAGTTCCGTCACTATGGAAAACAGCTTGGAGATTTCTCAAAGAACTTAAAACAGAACTACCGTCAGAACCGGCAATCCCATTACTGGGTATATATCCAAAAGAAAATAAATTATTCTACCAAAAAGAGAACATGTGCTTGTATGTTCATCACAACACTATTCTCAATAGCAAAGACATAGAATCAATCTAGGTGCCCATCAGTGGTGAGTTACATAAAGTAAATGTGATACATACATACCATAGATTATTATGCATCCATTAAAAAGAATGAAATCATGTCCTTTGTAGCAACATGGATGAAGCTAGAGGCCATTATCTGAAGGGAATTAATGCAGAAACAGAAAATCATATGCTGTGTATTCTCACTTATAAGTGGGAACTAAATATTAGGTATTCATGGACATCAAGATGGCAACAATAGACACTGGACTATTAGAGGGGAGAGGGAGGGAGGGAGTTGGGAAAGGGTTGAAAAACTCAGTTAGGTACTATGCTCAGTACCTGGGTGACCGAATCAATCATACCCCGAGCCTCAGTATCGTGTGATATACTCACGTAACAAACCTGCACATGTGCCCCCAAATCTAAAATTAAAATTAAAATTATTTTTTTAAAGATCTATTTTTTTCTACTAGAGTTGTATAAGTTGATTAGACAGTGTGAGAGGAGAATATCTTAGGCCCCCAAAATCACTAAGGAAAATTCAAGCTGGGAACTGCTTGGGGAAAACCTGCCTCCCACTCCATTCAAAGTCACTTCTCCGTTCGCTAAGACAGATATATCTCTGACTTGCCTTTTTTGGAATAAATAAAGATTGGCTAATCAGAAACTCAAAGGAATGTCACTGTTTGTGTATCACCTATCTGTGTCCTGGAAGCTCCTTCTTGGCTGCCTTTACTTCAAGTTGTCCCACCTTTCCAGACTGAACCAATGTACTTCCTGCATATATTAATTGGTGTCTCATGTCTCCCTAAATGTATAAAACCAAGCTGTGCCCTGACCACCTTGGGCACATGTCATCAGGACCTCTTGAGGCTATGTCATGGGCGCACCCTCAACCTTGGCAAAATAAACTTTCTATATTAACTAAGACCTGTCTCAGATTTTCTAGGTTCACAATGGAAATACAGATCTACCGAAAGTCACCACGTCATATGGAGAATGTCAAAACTCATGTCTTGAAGCCTAATCCCCAATGTGATGATATTGGAGATGGAGTCTTTGGGAAGTGTTTAGGCCAAGAAGTCATGAGGCCTTCTGAATAGAATTAGTTACCCTATAAAGGAAACCCCAGAGAGCCCCCTTGTGCTTCTATTATATAAAGACTCATCAAGAAGACAGCTCTCTATGAACCATGAAGCAGGCCCTCAATAGACACTGAATGTACTAGCAACTTAATCTTAGACATTCCAGCTTCTAAAATTGTGAGAAATAGATTTCTGTTACAAACCACCCAGTTCATGATAATTTGTTATAGCAGCCCAAATGTACTAAAACAGATATATGTTCTTGTACATTCTGCTATATTTTCATTCGTTGAAGTAGTAGACAGCTTTTTCTATATGTCTTTGCTTAAGGGAAATGTTGCAGTAGCACTGAAAGCAAAAGTTTTACCTGAAAGATATCTCCCTTCTTAGATGTTGTTTCCCAAAACCAAACCCACTGAAGATATTTAGGCATGTTTCAGAGAAAAAAGAGAATAAAGGTAACCTTAGAGTTCATCTGAGAAATGGAAGGCCTTTCCCAGACTGATGAAGACGTTTCCCAAAAGGGGAGACAGATGCCTGTGGGTTTCATTAGCAATGGCATGTGAACTGCTTCAGGGATACCTTAAGAGGGTACAGAGGTCAAGAGGGTGTTGTTGCACAGCATGCCTAAGGATTTCAGGCAGGGGACTCCCGGTTTCAATAAGGAATCCCATGCTTTAGGGATGACCTAGAGGCAGCAGATCCAGTGGGAAGCCCTGAGTGTCTCAACAGTGATCTGTGTCACTGTCAACAGATAACAAGGGGGGATTCCCCAGGACCTGGACACAGTCAGGTGAAATCCACAGTGTGTTGTACTTCCCTGGAGAGAGGGTGCTGTAGCTCTTATGCATTGGATTTCCTGCTCACCCAATAAAAGGGAAAGGGAAGCTCAAAGTTGAACTGATTGTAAAAAGCCAAGAAGTGTGCTATGTATGTTAGTTTTCAAAGCTTCTTATTTGGTTCTAGCTCTCTTCTACCCTATCTCCAGAACTTTTTTGGTTAACAACATATCGAATAATTTGCCTGAAAATACTACCTCCTGATCATTTTTATATTATATGTACAACACCTAACTCCCTACCCACCCCCAGAGAAGGAATCAAACTGTATTGCTACTTTGTTATGGTATCTAGCAGTAACACTTTCTTGAATCTTTTTTTTCTTATAAGGTCACCAAAGAACTTCCTGGCTTGTGGGTTCAGAGAACTACCTTAAGAGAGTACAGAGGTCAAGAGGGGATTGTTGCACAGCATGCCTAAGGATTTTAGGCAGGAGGCTCCCAGTTTCAACAAAGAATCCCATGCTTTAGGCATGACCTAGAGGCAGCAGATCCACTGAGAAGCCCTGGGTGTCTCAGCAGTGATCTGTGTCACTGACAACAGAAAACAAGGGAGGATCCCCAGGACCAAGACCACTACAAGATGATAACACTGAGCTTTCAACTGTAGTAATTTGGTTATATTAAATGTACAGCTCCTACTCTTTCCACCCCCAGCAAAGAAATCTTGCCATATACGGTACCGAGAACCCAGATTGCAGGAAGGAAGGATAAAATGAATGACTGAGAAAATGTACCTCTGTCTACAGGCATGGTAATGAGGAGCACCTTTTACACCAGAGTGGGACCTTGTCTATGTATTATTCTATTGTAACCATACAGTTTTGCCTGAAAAATACATTTTAAAACTTCCTTTTCTTTTTTTTTTCTTTTTGACTAGTCTCAGGATGTAACCTTGAAACTTACTGCAGAAACCTTTTTTTCTCTCCTTAGTCTTAAATTATAGCCTTGAAATTTATTTTCTTTGAAATACAATGTGCCTCCTTTTCTCACCATACACTCCATTACATCATGGACATTTATCTAATTGTATGCTAATTGCAGGTTTACTTAGAAGTTCCAGGGGTTAATCTTAAAACAGACCAAGCATAGAGACCCAGCAGTAAAATTCCAGACATCAGCTCAAGGCAGTTAATCAACAACCTAGCCATTGTTGAGATGATGCCAGCCCTTCTGAAACGGGTAAGTTCCCTGACTCCTCTAGCAGGATGTGGGACAGAGGTGTGGCTCGTCTGTTCAGTCGCTAATGCTGCTCAAACCTCTTACGGGTAGGGGAACACACAGATGGACAGGTGCAGGATCCCAAGTGGCCATATGTTACAGTGAGCTCTTTTAGCCTTGCCGTCCATGCATGGCTTAAGTGTTAATCAGCTCAGTGGGCTATCTGTCTTTTTGCAAGGATCTTGTCCAGTGTCCCAGAAGAATCAGGTCACACACAGACTTGAAGAGTGAATATGGGAGTTTTACTGAGTGGTGGAGGTGGTTCTCAGCAGGATGGATAGAAAGCTGGACAGGGGATGGAGTGGAAAGACGATCTTCCCCTGAAGTTTGGCCGTCCGGTCGCTGATTCTCTGACCATCCCCAGCTGAACTCTTGACATTCAGATGCTCCTCTCTTCTCTCCTTCTCTGTTGTGCTTTTCTGCTATTTATCTGCCCCTCCTTTTGTTCCTTTGTGGAACCTGGGGTTCAGGGCTTATATGGGTACAGGATAGGGGCTGTGGTGGGCCAAAAGGCAACTTTTTGGGCACGAAAACAGGAATGCCTATTCTCACTTAGGGCTGCAGGTATCCAGACTTGAGGGTGGGGCTTTTGCCAGAAAAACACCCTCTTCTACCCAATATTTCACCATCTCCTGTCTGTATTATTTACTCCTGGTGGACCACGGCTTCAGATAGCCACCAGAACAAAACACGCACATCTTGTACTCAACGCCACTCCCTCGTGCCTCCCATTTCGAGTTTGCCTTTTTAAGCCTTATTCCCCAGCCTAAAGTCTGAAGTGATTCCTGGAGGCATAAGTGGGCTGTCTCCCCCCGTGCTTGCTTTGGGAAATAAACTTGCTTTCCTTTCACTGCCCTTTGTCCTTGTCATTGGCTTTACAACTGGTGGGCAGCCAGGCCTGTACTCAGTTACACTATTCCTAAAGTTAGCTTAGTGATAGAATTTGCTTATTTTAGAAAGAATATCAAGAAAGAAAAAGAAAATATCTTGAGAATCTTTGAAATTGAATGATTCAAAAATAAGGGATCCAGTGATTTCTATTTTGTCATAGTTGATCCTGAGCTCTTCTGACTAAAAAGAGAGACTTTAGGGTCAATCCTACTGTGTGATTGACAGCAAAAACCTTGTTATTTGCATATTGGAGCCTACTAAATGTTCTTGTGGTTTGATGCATGTGAAGCAGACTGGAAAAAAATGTAGGAAAGATGTGCTGCAAAGTGACAGTGACAAAAATAATCAATGATTTCTATGTGCTAAGTACTTTCCTAAGACTTTATATGTATTATCTCATTTAATTTAACTGATCAAAAGTTTTAGCAAGAAATAACGTTAGAAACAAGGAAACTTGTTTCTAACATAAGAAACAAGCTCAACTTTTTTATTTATGGGTAATGTGAAACTATTGCTAGTATAGCAACCTTATTACTTTGCACATATTTACATTGTAAATTGGTAATATTTTAATAATATCTCACATCAATTAAACTGTTATGAATTTTATTGCACATATAGCTATTAAACTTCAATCTCTGTAGATTTTTAGTTAAATAATTAGAAACATTAAATAATATGTTTAATGGAATAGAGCTTACAAGTTTGTTAAGGGAGACAAATGAATATTGTATTTAAGTATTTTCTATATGTGAAAGTGTATAGTTATACTAAAGCATCTACCAGGAAGAGATCTGGAAGGTTTGCCTGAGGAAGGGTCTTTTGAGCTGACTTTAAAAATAAGTGAAAATTAGGCAGTTAAATAATCCGGTATGGCCCCAGGTGGGGCAAGCACATTTATAGATCATGCTCAAAGTCCAAAAGAACAAGACCTATGTTTTTCCTTTTATCCTGGCACAAAATATTTAAGTACAATACCTCTTTCTCTTCAGGTTAATTCTTCTCAGTGACATTTTGAGATCAGAATCAGCATATAATTATTCTTTTTTTTAAAACCCCTGAAATGGAAGCTTAGCTCACAAAAGAATATTTAAATCTAAGAACTTTTGAATAATCTTCTCTAAGTGAGTCAGCTAGAGCTAACTTTATTTTATTAATATTTTAATTGTTTTTAATTTTTGATTTCTTACGGTGAATAAAAGGTCTCTGATATTGGGGGAAACAACTGTAGGACAATACTGAGAAAATCTATTGCTTAAACAATCAAAGTAAGGTTTTCTAGAATGTTTGGAACTAAAGAATACTAAAATCCAGATCCTTTCCAATTCCTCAAAAGCACAGAGATTTTTGCCACCTAAGAGTTTTCCCTTAAACTGCCTCCTCTCCTTAGAGTGCTTGCCCCACCCGGGGCCACACCCAATTATTTAACCACCTAATTTTCATTTATTCTTTAAGTCAGCTCAAAAGACCCTTCTCACTTAAACCTTCATCTCTTCCTGGTAGATGCTCTAGTATAACTATACA
The DNA here is from genome assembly GCA_963573385.1 of Cacajao melanocephalus. Taxonomy (NCBI): domain Eukaryota; kingdom Metazoa; phylum Chordata; class Mammalia; order Primates; family Pitheciidae; genus Cacajao; species Cacajao melanocephalus. The sequence goes on from CAUYLG010055672.1 coordinate 24,291, forward strand.
CTTTCACAGTTTAATTATATCTTTAGCTATGTACATTTTTGTTTATCTCCCTTAACAAACTTGTAAGCTCTACTCCATGAAATTAAAAGCTGTGTTTCTCCTGTTTGGTGGTCTATTTCCAACAATCATTAGAATGTCTAAAATATAACATATGGACCATAAGTATTTGAAAATGAGAAAGGTACCAGAAATCTTTTGAAAATACTCAAAAGATTATTTATTTTTATTTTTTTGAGAAGGAGTTTCACTCTTGTTGCCCAGGCTGGAAGGTGAAGGCCTGATTTTGGCCCACTGCAACCTCCGCCTCCCAAGTTCAAGCAATTCTCCTGCCTCAGAACAGCTGGGATTACAGTTGCCCACCACCAAGCCCAGCTAATTCTTATTTTTTAGTATTTTTAGTAGAAACAGTGTTTCACCATGTTGACCAAGCTGGTGTCAAACTCTTGACTTCAGGCAATCCACCCACCTTGGCCTTTCAAAGTGCTGGGATTACAGGGGTGAGCCACTGTGCCAGACCAAAAGATTATTATTAATAAAGCAATAATAAAAAATTATTTTCTGTAGTCCTGTATTAATTAATAAACAATATCAAATTTATTCATTCAACAAATACTGAGCACCTGCTACATGCTACATAATATGTTAAATTATGGTGCACAAGATATGATCTCTGCACTTAAGATACTTGCAAGTCTACAGGAAAAACATGCAGTAAGAAATAACAATGAGGTACTATGACAAGTATGACAACAGGATAAAGACAGAATACCATGTAAGCATTACAGGAGGAACAATAATTCTAGATTCTGGGTCACAAATTCTAGCCACAAAACATAGTGGCTAGAATAATGTGTTAATGTTGATGCATTAGAAGCCTACCATTGAGACACTGTAATCTTCAGACATTGGGAAAATATTAAATGTTACAGATAAGAAGAAATATACCATATTGTCAGATTTAAACAGACCCTTTTGTAGGTAAGGTGAATAACCTACAATTGTTTACTCACACTCAAGAAGCTATGAAGGGTGTCTTACTGGCTAGAGAGAGATTTTCTGACTAGAAAGAACCAAAATCACAAAGCAAGTAAGTAAAAATAATAAGGATTTAAATAGTGACAAAAATTATTTTAGTACTGAAATCTTTTTCAGATTTTTCCTGTTTTATTAAGGGATATTAATGGGGAAAAATGGGTTTGTGTTGTCTCCAAGCAGAAAACTATTCTGGTACAATCAGCAATGACAGCATACAAATTATTGTTCACCAATGGCCATTGGTGAAGAATTAAACATATCTGATTTTAAAGTAGCAGGCAAAACAGATCTGTGTATAGGGATCATAAGCCATGCTAATAAAGAGCCAAATGCCTAAATAACCTCTGGTGATTTGTTTTCTGTCTTTGTGAAAATTCTTCATATACTTCTGGTTTCAACTACTTCATCTCTTATTAGGACTATTTCCCACCTAGGGCTTTTTAAGGGAATTAAATTTAACTCAACTGTTATTCATTTGTGGCAAAAATATTTATTGAACCCTTTGTAGTCACAAAGCCTGAAGCTTAATTCTAGTGATTCAGTTTTGAAAAGATAGGAACCTTCATTTGCTGAGTATAATAATTAAACAATTAATTAAAAGTAAGCAAGTCATCACAATACAGTGCAGTGAAAATTTCGATATGGGATAATTACTAATCTAACTCAATGAACGTTTATTAAGCAACTTCTTTGTGCCAACCAATATTCTATATACTGATGAGGATACAAAATAAACTAGGACAATTGCTAGTAGGATATAATCCAGTGCCAACATGTGACCCTATTTATTTATGATTCAGAGTATGTCCTAGGGTATGGCCAGATACCTAGAGATTTAGCTCACAAGTAGACACAGGTAACTCCAGCTGTTCTTCAAACACAGTGCAACCAAAGAAGGGGTTATCTTTATAAAGTGTTTGTATCAGGAAGGATTTCTCTACAATAATTGTCATTTATGTCTTTTTAAGTCTATATAAATTCAATTTTCTTTATTAACATGGTTATAATTTGAAAGAATTGTTGTTTATAGCTTATGACTTTTTATTGACTTTGGAGGTTATATCAAGTTTGTTTTTACAGAAAAGCATTCACAATACAATATTTCAGAGTGGTAACTGGAAGGTATAATTTGGCCTCAGCTACCAGGCCTTATGAGGGAAAAATAAACTGGTTTTTAAATGTTTCTCCAAAGATTTCTTGAATTTACTATGCTCTTATCCCATTTCAGTTACTTTGCAGACTCTATATTAGAATTTTGAAGTTTAAGCAATTCATTATAAGGTTTCTGATTTTTTAATTAAGTAAAAGAACATATGATTGTGTATCCTTAAATGCCCTAATATATGAGGTTTTTATTATTAATGGTAAGTTAAAGGGATTCACCTTTGGTATTTTAGTTATGAAGTCAAGCATAATATGAGCCAAGTCTTAATGCTACTATAGACCTTATAATCTCTATTAATGCTCTAAGAGCACGACATAAGTGAAAAAAGTTTATTAAATGGTATAAATATATGTTATATATTCCGCTTCAGTTAGAGTAATTTATCTATCTACCATTAGCATGACAGAAAGTTACTTATGAGTAGGTAGTTGGGAAGTCCTAGACTATTCGTTTGCATTTGTAAAAGAGGTGAAAGAAAATTTGGCCGACATTCAGACAGTCCACGTGCTGGTGGCCAGGTGAGCTATAATGTCCCATGGTTGACTCCCAATTTCTCAAAGATTCACTGCACTTCTAAGATCCATAAATCGTTCAATGTCTGATTCTTTTATAGTCATGTGTCATAAATGACAGGGACAGGTTTTGAATAATATTTCATTAGACGATTTTGTTGTTGTGCCCTCTATGACGTGTACTTACGCAAACCTAGGTAATATAGCTTACTACATACCTAGGCTATGTGGTATAGTTCATTGTTCCTAGGCTACAAACCTGTATAGTATGTTACTGTACTGAATATTATAGGCAACTGTAACCCAATGGTAAGTATTTGTCTATCTGAACATATCTGAACATAGAAAAGGTTTAGTAAAAATACAGAATAAAATATTTATCGTAGACCTGTATAGGGTACTTACTATGAATGGAGCATACAGAATTGGAAATTATTCTGGGTGGATCAGTGAGTGTTGAGTGAATGTGAAGGCCTAGAAAATCACTGTAACAATGTTATAGATTTTATAAATGTTGCACACTTAGACTACACTAACTTCATTTAATTATTTTCTTTAATCACATACTAACTTGAGCTGACTATATATTTTTACTTTATAAACTTTTATGTTTCATGTTAACTCTGTTTTGTAATAACAGTTAGCTTAAAAAGCAAACACATTGTATGAAAATATTTTCTTTATAATTCTATAAGCTTTTATTGATGTATTGATTTATTGATTTATTGATTTTTGAAACAGGGTCTTGCCCTGTCATCCAGACTGCAGTGCAGTGGTGCCATCACAGCTCACCACAGAGTCAAACTCCTGGGCTCAAGTAATCCTCCCACCTTAACCTCCTGAGTAGGGGGGGACTACAGGCACATGTACCACCATACCAGGCTAACTTTTTTTCTTTTGTAGAGACAAAATCTTGCTATGTTAAACAGGCTAAGGTTTTCCAATTTTTTGCTAAAAGCTAAAACATAAACACAAACATTGGCCTGGATATACAGAGGGTCAGGAAGATCACTAGTAATGTGTTGCACTACAGCTATGATGTCCCAAGGCGAGATAAATTTTTCAGCTGCATTATAATCTTACAAAACCATTGTTGTATATGTAATCTGTCATAGACCAAAACGTCATCATGTGGCACATGACTGTATCTGGTAAATTTCAGTAAGGGTTGGCCAGTAGATAGATAATCATGTAAGAAAAAATGTTTTGACTAAAGGAGAGATGTCCTAAGATTGAATTCGACTCAGGTAAAAAGTTATTGAATCAATAGCAACAGGTCCAAAACACTGGCCCCAACATCTGGCATGAGGTCAATTTATGAAGAAATAATTATATTTAGTCTTCTTTAATTCATTCTTGAGACAATTTTTCTGATGTTCATTAAGGCATTAAAAAGCAAATTTTACAGTTAAACATTCGTAAAATTTTGTACTTTTGATGAGGACAAAATCACCCAGCTTAAGTTCGCAGGACAAAGCCTGCTCTTGGAGAATGCATCGACCTCAGGCATAATTTAGTTATGAAGCCTTAGGCACAATCAAGACAACATTGTGTGAGGAATACTAGCCCTGTTGTTGTTGATGAAGGTAAAATACAATAGAATCATAAACTCTACTTGATAATAATTCTTCATAATGAGATGTAGTAACTCTTCTGTTTTTGCCACCTCACTTTTTCAGTCTTCTTCCAGAACGCTTCTTTTAATTTCCTATGGAAAGCTACTTTGTACCTAATTACTACTATGCTATCATATTTGGGGGGATTTTTATTCAGCAGATTTACCTGGTTATAGTAATTGAAATGCTGGGGCATTTGCTAGGATTCCTAGGGGAAAAGACTCCATCTTAAACTTGGTTGAATGTAGACAGTAGCTCTTACAGCCAACTTGTTATTCATCGAGGCTGAGATAAAGACAACATTCTAAGAGCAGTGCTGAGCTGTGAAAAAGGAAAAAAAAATAAATAACATGGAACAAGCTCCTAGCTTGGCATTGTGGCTTCATCAAGTTGCAGCTGAAATGAGATTCATCAAGTGCATAAACCAATAAATCCTCATTTTTATTAAGGCAATGTAATTAGTACTAACTGATGCATGGACCTCCACCCAAAATATAAAAAGGCTTTCTAGCATAGTAGAGATTTAGAATCCAACACCTCTGGATTTGAATCCTAATTCTGCCACTACCTAAAGATATGACCCTGGGTAAATAACTTAACCTTTGTGCAATTAGCTTTCTTATTGTACACACACAAATAGTAAAATCTGAAAGATCAATGACAAATCTATGAAAGGCTTTGAATACAGTGTGTGCCGCCTAGTACCAATCAATAAATGGTGATTATTGTTATTATTTTCTACACAACAGAAATAATGAACCATTCTGAAAATCCTTATTGGTATTCATAAAAAACCAAATATCAATTGTGAGAAATAAACAAAGATACAGAAAAAAATTTTCCGGTTTTGCTAAATAAATTCAAATATTCTAATGTTACCAATTGTATAGCTTTGGCAAAGTCATCTCACCTCTTATTACTTAAGCTCTAAAATGGTTTGTTTGGAAGATGAATGTCAATCACAATCTCTTATATTTCTAAACCTCTGATTCGCTCATTCATACAACTGAACAGTTACAAGTGAATTTGTATCAAATCTTATAAATACATTTGAGGAGCATGTAATCAACATGCTCTTTACAGGAAAAATGAAAAAGTCATTCATTCTTTCAACGCAGTGAGTTATCTTGAAGGAGTAATTTGGGAAAATAGTTTTTACCGAAGAAAAGCCTCTTGGAGATAATAAATTTTTTAAATTATAATAGTGGCTGCTTGCCTCCCTTCTTTCCTTCCTTCTTTCCTCCCTGAATAATTTGTCCATTTGGAGGGATCAAGAAAGGTAGCTATCAGTCAGGGCTGGGGGAGGTGGCAGCCATTTGAAATAAGATGTTTTTTCCAGAACAAAATGAGGCCCATGTCCTTGTGCTGGTATCTAGTACTGAAGGTTGTTGATAGAGCCTAAGTAGGGTGAAAAGAACAGGAAGAAAAGGGGTACGGGGTAGTGAAGGTGGCAAAGAGAGATTGGTAACATAATGGGAGAAGGAATTTACTACGTAATACATTAAAAATTATGGGATATTTGTTTCTCCAGAGAAGAGTTGCAAATATGGAAAGGGAAAAAATTGGAATAAATAACTCCTTGCTGAACTAAAATTAAAAGTATCAAATGAGGCTGGGTGTGGCGGCTTATGCTTGTGATCTCATCAGTTTGGGAGGTTGAAGTTGAAGGAAGATCACTTGAGCCCAGGAGTTCAAGAGTGGCTTGGGCAAAATGGTGAGTCTCTGTCTCTACTATAAAATATAAAAATAAATTTTAAAAATGTTTTAAAACTAGTCAAACATGATGGTGCATGCTTGCAGTCACAGCTAGTCAGAAGGCAGAGGTAGGAGAATTGCTGGAGCCCATGTATTTGAGGGTCCAGTGAGCTATGTTTGTGCATCTGTACTCCAGCCTGAGAAACAGAGCAAGACCTTGTCTCTAAAAACGGAAGTATCAAGTGAACTCATGTTTATATAGGTGTAATGTTATCTTACATATAACATATATATTTAAATGTGCGTATACATACTACACTAGTTAATTCTGCCTACTGAAAAAAGTCTGAAGCAGTGACACCCAAGGGTAATAAACACATCTAGGGTTCTGATCTTGGTTTCTAATACTCTTACCCACTAAAAGGACCCAAGACTCATTGATGATATCCACATAATACTGGCCTCATAGAGTGAGTTTGGAAGTATTTCCTCCTGCTCTTTTTCAGAATAGTTTGAGGAGGATTCATATTAGTTCTTTAAATGTTTGGCAGAATTCAGCCGTGAAGCCATCAGATCCTGGACTTTTTACTAGAAGAGTGTTTATTATGGCTTTGATCTTGTTACTTGTTATTGATCTGTTCAGGTTTTAGATTTCTTCCTGGTTCAATCTTGGTAGGTTGTGTATATCAAGGAATGTGTCAATTTCTTCTAGATTTTTCAGTTTATTAGCATATAGCTGCTCATATTAACGACTAATGTCCTTTGAATTTCCACAGTACCAGTTGTAACATGTCCTTTTTCATTTCTGTTTCTATTTATGTGGATCTTCTCTCTTTTTTTCTTAGTGTGGCTAAAGGTTATTGACTTTAACTTTTCAAGAAACCACATTTTTGTTTCATTGATCTTTTGTATTTTTTTCATTTCAATTTTATTTCTGCCTGCTCTAATACTTATTATTTCTTTTATTCCATTAATTTTGGGTTTGGTTTGCTCTTGCTTTTCTAGTCCTTTCAGATGCATTGTTGGATTGTTAATTTAAAGTTTTTCCTCTTTTTTGATGTAGGCACTTATAGCTGTAAAATTCCCTTTAGTACTGCTTTTGCTCTATCCCATAGGTTTTGGCATGTTGTGTTTCCATTATCATTTGTTTCAAGACATATTTCAATTTCCTTCTGAATTTTTTCATTGTACCTACTGGTCATTCAGAAGCATATTGTTTAATTTCCAGGTATTTGTATAGTTTCCTAAATCCCTCTTTATTAATTTCTAGTTTTGCTCCATTGTGGTCAGAGAAGATGCCTGATATTTCAATTTTTTTTAATGTTTTAAGACTTGTTTTCTGACCTGACATATGGCCTATCTTTGAGAATGATCCACGTGCTGAGGAAAAGAATGTGTATTCTGCAAGTTTTGGATGAGATATTCTTTAAATATCTATTAGATCTATTTTGTCTATAGTGCAGATTAAGTCTGAGGTTTCATTGTTGATTTTCTGTCCGGAAGATATATCCAATGCAGACAGTGGGGTGGTGAAGTCTCCAGCTGTTACTGTATTGGGGCCTATCTCTCTCTTTAGCTCTAATAATATTTTCTTTGTATATCTGAGTGCTCCAGTGTTGGGTGCATATATATTTAAAGGTGTTATATCCTATTGGTGCATTGACTCCTTAACATTCCATAGTGAACTTCTTCATCTCTTCTTACAATTTTTGTCTTGAAATCTATTTTGTCTGATATAAGTATAGTGACTCCTGCTCTTTTTTGGTTTCTATTGACATAAAATCTCTTTTTCCATTCATTTATTTTCAGTCTGTGTGTCTTTACAGATGAAGTGTGATTTGTATAGGAACAAATCAATGGATCTTGCTTTTTCATCTATTCAGTCTATATCTTTTAGTTGGAGAGTTTAGTCCATTTATATTCAATGTTATTATTGATGAGTAGGACTTACTCCTGACATTTTACTTGTTTTCTGGTTGTTTTGTGGCCTTCTCTTTCTTCTTGCTTTCATTTCTGGCTTTCTCTAGATAAGATGATTTTCTCTGGTGATATTATTTAGTTTCTTGCTTTTGTCTAGTATCCATTGTATGGTTCTTTTTGTTTGTTTGTTTGAGGTTACCATAAGGCTTGCAAATACTCTTATAATCAATTATTTTAACTTACAACTTAACACTATTTACATAAGCAAACAAGCAAAAAAAAAAACTAACTACAACTTGCCTTACCTTCATCCCCGTTTTTAATTTTTTTATTTCTATTTATATCTTATTGTACTGATTATATCTTGAAAAATTGTAATTATTATTTTTTGTTAGTTCATTAATTAGTTTTTCTACTTAGGATAAGAGTTGTTTACACACCACAGTCACAGTGTTATAATATTCTATATTTTTCTGTGTAGTTACTATTACCCATGAGTTTTGTACCTTCAAGTGATTATTTGTTGCTCATTAATGTCCTTTACTTTCTGATGGAAGTAATCCCTTTAGCACTTCTTTTGGGGTAGATCTGGTATTGATGAAATCCCTCAGCTTTTGTTTGTCTCAGAAAGTCTTTATTTCTCCTTCATGTTTAAAGTATATTTTAGCCAGATATACTATTCTAAGGTGAAAGTTTTGTTCCTTCAGCACTTTAAATATTTTATGTCACTCTCTCCTGGCCTGTCAGGTTTCTTTTGAAAAATCTGCTTTCAAGCATATTGGAGCACCATTGTGTGTTATTTGTTTCTTTTCCCTTGCTGCTCTTAGGATCCTTTCTTTATCCTTGACCTTTGAGAGTTTGATTATGAAATGCCTTGAGGTAGTCTTCATTGGGTAAAATCTCCTTAATGAGAGCTTCTTGTACTTGGATATTGATATCTTAGTCTAGGTTTGAGAAATTATCTGTTATTATCCTTTTGAATAAACTTTCTGTCTCTTTCTTTTTCTCTACCTTCTCTTTAATGTCAATGACTCTTAGATTTGCCCTTTTGCTTCTGTTTTCTATTGTTTTTTCTTTTGTCTCTTTTGACTCTATTTTCAAATCATCTGTCTTCAGGCTCACTAATTCTTTCTTCTGCTTGATCTATTCTGCCATTAATGAACTCTGATGTATTCGTCAGTATTCCAAGTGCATTTTTCACTTGATTGCTGCTTGATTCACAGAATTTCTGCTTGATTCTTTGTAATTATTTCAATGTTTGTTAAATGTATCTGATAAAATTCTGAATTCTTTCTCTGTGTTATCTTGAATTTCTTTCAGTTTCCTTAACACAGCTCTTTTGCATTCTCTGTCTGAAATGTCATACATCCCTGTTTCAACACTGGTCGCTGGTGCCTTATTTAGTTCACTTGATGAGGTAATGTTTTCTTGAATGGTGTCGATGCTATAAATGTTCTTTGGTGTCTGGGCATTGAAGAGTTAGGTATTTATTATAGTCTGCACAGTCTGGACTCATTTGTAGCCAGCTTTCTTGGGAAGGCTTTCCAGACGCTTGACAGCACTTGCGTGCTCTGCCCTAAACTGCTTCTGCTTTAGGGGGCAGCCCAAGCTTGGTAATGTTGTGGTTCTTGCAGACTCATAGAGGTACCACCTTGATGGTCTTTGACAAGATCCAGGAGAGTTCTCTGGATTACCAAGCAGACTGTTCTTCTTTTACTTTCTCCAAAACATATAGAGTCTCTGTCTCTGTTCTTAGCCACCTAACACTGGGGTTGGAGTGACATAAGCACCCCTGTGGCTATCGCCACTATGACTATGCTAAGTCAGACCTGAAGCCAGCATGATACTGGGTCTCACCCATCATCTGCTGTAACCACTCCCTGGCTACTGCCTGTGTTCATTCAAGGCCCTGCATCTCTACAGTCAGTATGCGTCAAAGCCAGCCAAACTATGTCCTTCCTTTCAGGGTGGCAAGGTTCCCCAGCTCTTAAGTGGGTCCGGAATTGCCATTCAGGAGTCAAGGACTAGAGTCAAAAACCCTAGAAGTCTACCTGGTATTCTATTTTATTGCAGCTAAGCTGGCAAACCACAAGACACAGTCCTTCCCACTCTTCCCTCTTCTTTCCAAAGGCAGAGGGGCCTCACCCCATAGCTACCACCACTCCTGGTCACAGCAGTACTGCCAGATTACCACCACTAGATATATATGGGATAAAGCCCAAGTTCTCTTAAGTCAGCTTGTGGTGAATGCTGCCTGGCCTGAAATTCACCCTTCAGGGCAGTAGGCTCCCCTCTGGCCCAGGGCAGGTTCAGAAATGCCATCCAATAGTCAAGTCCTGGAACCAGGGACTCGGGACTCTTAAGAACCCACTTGGTGCTCTACCCCACAGTGGTAGTGCTGGTACCTAAGGTGCAATATAAAGTCCCTTTTACTTTTCCCTCTGCTTTTCTCAAGCAGAAGGAATTTTGCCCTATAGCCACCACACTTGGTAATTTGCTGAGTCTCACCTGAAGCCAGCAAGTCTCAGAGGCTCATCCGAGGTCCACAGTGTATTACCTGGGTATCGCTGTTGGTTGTTCAGGGCCCAGGGGCTCTTCAGTTAGCAGGTAATGAATGCTGCCAGGACTAGGTCCTTTCCTTCAAGGCAGCAGCTTCCCTTTTGGCCTAAGGTGTGTCTAGAAATGTCATCTGGGAGCTAGGGTCCAGAATGGGGATCTCACAACTCTGATTGGTGCCCTATCCTGCCAAGTCTGTCCCATAGACTCTGGCCAAGTGACAGATGAAAGGAGTTAGCAGACACAGGCTTGCCTGTTAGAGTGGCAACGAGGCTCCTGCCAAAGTCAGCAACCACTTTTCTCTCTCCTTTCCTCAAGTGAAAGGAAGGAGGTCTCTTTTGGTTCCATGGGCTGTGTGCAGCCTAGGGCAAAAGAGTGGTAATGCCAGCACCCTCTTGGCTGCCTCCATTGGTATCTCAGTATGTCACATGCCCTTCACCCCTACCCCAGTCTATTGTCTTAGAGCTTAGTTCAGCCCCAATACTCATCTAAGAGTTTCAGTCCTTATGACCTAGATTGCCTTTTGGTAAACTCTAAGTGTACTAAGAAACCAAGAGTACTTTAGCCCTTGGTGGCAAGGTTTGTGAGTGCTCAAGTTCAAATGACTGGGATAGGAGATTCCCCTCTGTCTACGCTGATTTAAATGCTCTGTTTGTGGGTGGGTTTTGGTTGAGTTTGGTCTGGTTTTCCTCTCTTTAGCAGGACAGCACTGTGTTCAATGCCTCACAATTGCTGTGTTCTCCCTCCCTCGGTACCCAGAGATGCTCTCCATATCATGGAGCCATCACTGCAGGGTATGGAGGATGGGTGGTGTTGGTGATTCAAGAGTTCTTCTATCTCTTCAGTACTTCTTTTGGCAATGTGAAGATAAAACCACGTACTGTGAGCACTCATTTTTTCTTTATTCTCATAAGGTGTTTTTTCTCTGTAGTTGTTAACTTTCTCACATAGTTGTTAACTTGGTGTCCTTGCAGGAGAAATGATCCATGGGGCTTTATGTTGTGCCATCTTGCTGCATCCCAAGACTTATTGGTGAAATAACTGATTTCTGGTTTTAGAGTAGGGACAGGAAAAATTAAAAATAAACCTAAAAAATATTTTATCACAAAGAAAAACACACTCAAAAATGATAAAAATATGTTAAAGAAGAAAAAGGCTAGCTTAAAGGGATTCTAACTGAACAGATTAGGACAATTTACCAATTAAAAGTCACTTAAACATTAAGAATCCATGAATCCATATTAATATGAATAAACAAATAGGTGCAGATAAGAGAACATATTTGCTTTTGGCATAATGTCAACTAATAGATGTAAAATGAAAGATAGAATTAGAAAATCACAATTTGGCACAGTAATATTAATTTAGCCAAAACATATCAGGGAATGCTAAAATGAGTAGATTAAATTTTGATGAGCAATGGGAATTTACCCAGTCTCAAAGTACCTTCCTAAAAAATACTTGTTATTCACAAAAGGACACATGGGTAATTTTAGAATGGAAAAGCATAGCAGATGCCACCTTAATCAAATGATCAAAATTGACATCACCAGTAATGGACAAATTAAAATTGTGTAGTAACTAATAGGATACAATGACAAGAGCGTAATGTCACTTCTCTCATATTCTTGCCAAAAATATGTAACTTTAATCATGAAAAAACATTAAGTAAATCCCAATTGAGGAACATTCTACCAAGTAGTTGGTTGTAATTTCAAAAATATTAAGATCATGAAAGGCAAGGAAAGACTGAGGAACTGTCTCTGATTGAAGGACATTAAAGAGATTGCAACATGCAATCATGGTTTGAATCCTTGGGACAACTAATGAAATTTAAATGAGGTCTGTAGATTCAATAACGATAATGTAACAGCATTAACTTTGATGGTCATATTGTGGTTTTGTAAGGGAATGTCCTTGTTTATAGGAATTGTATATCAAAGTATTTGGGGTAATGAAGCATCATATTATTGACTAATTATTTAATGATTGAGGAAAAATTAAATTGTTTGTGCTATCATTATAACTTTTATCTAAACTGCATATAATTTCAGAATTGAAATCATCTTAAAATAAAATAAATATCACAAAAGCCAAAAGTTGGAAAGAACAGAAATGTCCATCAAAAAGTGAATACACAAACAACAATTTAGAGAGTATTCATACAGCATAATACTACTTGGTAAATAAATGGAACAAACTACTAATGCATTGAATCACATTGGTAAAGCTCACAGGTACTATGCTTACTAAAATAAGGCAGATACAAAAAATAATTACTGGGTGATTTTGTGTATAAGAAATTTTGGAGCAAGCAAAATTAATCTGTAGTCAAAGAAATCAGATCTACAGTTGCTTGGCTCTTGAGGGGGAGTCATAGGGAACAGGCAGCAAAGGGACACAGAAGATGCTTCTGGGGTAATGGAAATGTACTGTCTTTATGGAGATGGTCATTAAGCAGGTGTATACTGTTGTCAAAAACCATCAATCTACACTTTTAATGTGAAAATTGTTTTATGTAAATTATACCTCATTAAAACTGATTTTAAAATAAAATATTGCTTGTCATAAAAAGTAACAACAAAGGAAATAAACAGAAAGCAAAATAATAAAAACAATAAATTTTAAAAACCAGGTGCAACTGTTCTCTATGGAAGTATTTTTAATAAACAGTCATGAAATTGTGAATTACCTGTTTATTTACTGAAACGTAATCAGTTAGTAATTTTAACGGGCTTATAAGTATGTAACTTACTTATCTCTCTTCAATGTTACATGTTTAATAAAATCTTATTATAAAATTAAAATTTCTAAACCAAACCACTTCATTATGTAAATTTGCTTATTTAACGTGTTCCTTATTATCATTAGCTTAAATATATTTTAATTATGCTTTGTTAAAACAGCGTGATGTGTTTTAAAACTAAACAAATAATTAGCATAAATATGCACGCAAATGCCTTTCTTGGCTTGGTCAAGGAAAGTTGTTTAATCCATTTGTGCTACTAAAACAAAATACCACAGACTGGGTGATTTACAATGAATAGCAATTTATATTGTTTATGATACTGGAAGCTGGATAGTCCAAGATTAAGGTTATGAAGCTGGTTAGGGTCTTCTTTCTGTATCATAATATGGTGGAAGACATCACCACACAGCAAGAAAGAGCAATAAAGGCTATACTCAATTTTATAACAAACTTGCTCTCCCAATAATGAACTCATGCTCATGAGAATGACATTAATCCATTCCCTAGGGCAGAGCTCCTATGACCTAATCATCTCTAATCAACACCTCTCAACACTTGTTGCATTGGGGATTAAGTTTCTAACACATGAACTTTGGGGAACACATTCATCCCCCTCAATCAACATCCTTCTCACATGCAAAATACATTTTATTCCTATAGCCCCAAATTTTTAACTTATTTCAGCATCAACTCAAAAGTTCAAAAATCCAGAGTCTCATCTAAATCATACATGGATGAGACTCAAGACATTCATTCTGAGGCAACTTATCCTTTAGCTCTGAGCTTGTAAAAGTAAGTTATCTACTTCCAAAATACAGTGGTGAGATAGGTATAAGACAGACATTTATTTTCCATGAAAGAGAATACAGGCAATAAAAAGAGAGTATCTGGTCTCTGGTGTCTAAAGCCCAAGAAGAAAAACAATACAAAATTTTAAGATTCCTCAGTAATCTCCTTTGACTCTATGTCCCATATCTTGGGCACATTGGTGCAGAGCTTGGACCCCTAAGGCCTCCTGCAGTCCTGCTTCTATGTTGTTGCTGGGTTCACGCCACCCAGCCACTGTCTTGGATTGGAGACTCAGGCTTGCAGCTCTCCCAGGCTATAGCTGCACACTGGTAGCTCTACCGTTCTGATATCTCAGGGACTGCCTTACTTCCATGGTTCCACTATGTATTGACCTAGTGAGGACTTTCTGCAATGGCTCAGCCCTGTGGCAAGTCTGTGCCTGGGCCCCCCAGGCTGCTTGTAACATCTTCAAAATCTAGACAGAGGTGTCCCTAGCCCCATAGCTCTTGCATTTTGCATACCTACAGGATTAGCACCAAATGGACATTACCAAGATTTAAGGCTCATACCTTCCAGATTGGCTGGTCAAGGCACAGCTGAGCCTACTTGATTTATGGCTGGGCAGCTGAGGATTGCTGTGTCAGAATTCAGGGAGCAGAGTTCAGAGTCAGTGCAGGGCAATGAATGTTGACATTCTCCAGGCACCTCTCTGGACATCTTGACCTTAGCCCTAGCTTGCCTCAGAGATCTCTGAAATGCCTTTGGGTCATTTTCTCATTGTCTTGGTAAATAGAACCTGTCTTTCTTCTCTTAATATTAATTTCTTTGGTAAACAGTCCCCTGGATACCACCTTAGTTTATTCGCCTAAACACGTCTTTTTATTCTTTACATGACAGGTTGAACATTTTCAAAATTTTTACTACTTTCTTTTTTGGTTATAAATTCCATATTTAAATCATTTTTCTCTCCTCTCATTTTACTGTAAGTGGTCAAAAGAAGCCATGCAGCACTTTTAACTTTTTGCTGTTTAGATATTTCTTCTGCCAGATATTCTGGTTCATCACTCCTAAATTCTGCTTCCACAAAATCCTAGGAAATGGACACAATTCTTCCAAGTTCTTTGCAACTGTAAACCAGGATGACCTTTACTCCAGTTTCCAATACTTTATTCCACAGTTCCATCTGAGACCCCATTAGATGGCCTTTACTATCCAGATTTCTACCAGCATATTGAATACAACCATGTAAATCATCTCTAAAAAGTTCTAGACATTCCCTACTGTTCTCATCTTGTGAGCCCTCATCAAAATTATGCTTAATGCTCTATTTATGGTAATTGAGGCTTTTTCTAATTTGCTCCTCCAAACTCTTTCAGTCTCTACTCATTAGTTCTAAAGCCACTTCTACATTTTCAGATATAGATGCTCCTCAACTTCTGATGGGGTTATGTGTGGATAAACTTAAATATTATAAGCCAAAAATGTATTAAATGCACCTGGCTGGTCAGGCATAGTGGCTCGCATCTATAATTCCAGCACTTTGAGAGGTCAAGGTGGGAGGAATTCTTGAGTCCAGGAGTTCAAGACTAGCCTGGACAACACAGGGAGACCCTGTCTCTACAAAAATTAAAAATATTAGCCTGGCATGGTGGCACGTGCCTGTGGTCCCAGCTACTTGGGAGGTTGAGGTAGGAGGATTGCTTGAGCCTGGGAGGTTGAGGCTGCAATGAGCCCCACTGCACTTCAGCCTGTACAACAAAGCCAGACCCTGTCTTTAAAAAAGTAAAAATTAATAAAAATTAAATTCGATTAAAATTTTAAAAATACACCTAACTTACTGAACATCATAGCTTAGCCTAACCTGCCTCAAATGTGCTCAGAATACTCACATAAGCCTACAGTCAGGCAAAATCATCTAACACAAAGTCTATTTCATAATAAAGTGTTTAATATCTCATGAATGTATTGAATATTGTACTGAAACTGAAAAACAGAATAGTTGTCTGGGTACTGAAAATACAGTTTCTACTAAATGCATATTATTTCTGCACCATCATTAAGTCAAAAAAATCATAAGTTGAACCACTGTAAGTGGGCACCATCTGTATTTGTTTACAGTAACTGCCTCAGTTCTCAGTATCAGTTTTCCATCTTATGCTGCTTTGTGTTGCTATAACAGACTACCACAGACTGGGGAATTTGTGATGAACAAAAATGTATTTGGCTGTGGCTCTGGAGTTTGGGGAGTCTAAGATTGAGAGGCTACATCTAACGAGAACCTTTCTAACATGGGAGAGGGCAACACATGGCAAGAGAGATCAAGAGAAGGCCCAACTCCCCTTTATAACAAACCCACTCTCACACTAATGAATCTGTTCCTGGAATGATGACATTAGTCCATCCATGAGGGCTCAGCCATCATGATCTAAGCACCTCTCAAAACGGTTGCACAGGGCATTAAGTTTCTAACACATGAACATTATTGTTTTATGAGCTGAACATGAATGTTAGGGGACATATTCAAATTATAGCAGGAAGAAATCTTGTGAGTTTGTTATCCACAAATATTTTATTTATTTGAAATGTTTACTACAAGAACATTTTGTCATGACTCTGGTTTACCTGAACACAACTTAATCTATTCTCCTTTTTGATATACAGTATTAAAATGATGAAAATGGTTTATGTGACCTGAGCCTTGCAGGAAAAGAATAACAAGGCTTTATTCCAGCTGAGCCTTAGATTGGGCTATAATCTTTTAGCTTCTTGCAGAGGACTCTGCCCAAGTGGCACGGATGAGCTGCTAAGAGCTGACATTTAAAATTCTACACATAACCCATTCCTTTTAAAACAATTCTTTTTTAGATTCATTATTCTGGAACAAAAGACAAAAGATGTCTAAGATTTAAATATCAAAAATTATAAGCCATAATTTTGCTACTCGATTCGTGGGTGGATTGATTATTCAGTGCCCTTAAGTGCCACCCCTAAATTATTTAAAGGAAACTAAGCAATCTAAATTCTTCTGCTGCCTGAATTATTTAGGTCATAAATGTTTCCTGTTTAATGCTTTTGTGGTCGTGTTTTATGTTTGGCCTAAGTGAATAAAATTAGCTTTAATGCAATAATACAAAAGCAATGGCTAGAAACAATACATGAAGTGACAGTTACTGGTTTTTTTCTTATGAAATTGATGAAGCAGATATCAGCAATAATATGCATTTTTAATGTTTTAGTAAAGCCTTGTACCAACAAGAAATTGTTCTTCTCTTTTTCTGTGTGTGTGTGTATGTACACGCACTTGCTGTGTGTGTGTGTCTTTTACCTTATATGAAAACCAATTGCAATAAATATGCCTCTGCCAAATTTTTAACTTACTTGCTAAATCTGCTGTTGCTAGCTCAGGTTTCCATACCTATTACAATATTTTGTGTTGGCAATAATATACTTACCAGTGAGGCCAATTACCTTGCTGAAGAGAAGCTGGCAATCTGTCATTTTATGTGAAATCTCATGCATTCTCTCTAGAATATAGCTTTGATTATATTGCTGAAAGATAACATTGTGGTTCATTTGCCCCACAGGTTTAGGAACAGACTACTTTAAAGCCTTACTAAAGCCTCATTTTTTGTCATTAAATTTAATTGCCTCTCATTTGCTGGTGTTTTTAGCAAGTCCAAGCCACATGATTTGAATTTCAGATTTTATTTCTCTTCCCATTTTCTTGTTAGGGAGGTAGGAATAGGAGAAGGAAGGTCAGTTAAAAGTTATGAAAATGAATAAATGAATCAGAAATAGAATAAGAAGTAACAAAATTATTTTGCTCAAGAGATACACTCAGATTAAATTGAATCAAAAATATTTTAAATGTAATGACAGCTCTTTGTTAGATGTTTATGTTCGCAGGTAACAGAAGCGAACTCAAGATATTTTAAGGAAAAAGAAAAAAATACCCTAGATGGGCTGAGAACATAAATTTACTATATGGACAAAGGAATTTCTCATAGAATCCAAGGGCAGCAATTCCAGGTCTGCCAAATTGACTGCAACAGGAGGTTGGAAAGTTGTAGCACGCACTACACTTCCTAAGTCCGGTTCTCTCTGGACTTTCTCTTTATTTTTCTCTCTTAGTAGATTGCCTTTCTTATTTGCATAGCACACAGAACTTGGCTAACCCAGAGTTCTCAAGGTCAGATCTGGAAGTTGCAAGAGAAGCCCAGACTCATCTAAGATTTCCGAGAGAAGAATCTTATCAACTAGCTTGAGCCAAATGCCTTTTCACGGTCAAATAAACTGTGAACAAGGATTTCATAAATATTATGTGGCTTGAGAGACTAGGGTTGTAAAAAAGCGGCAGAGGAAAGGAAACTTCATTGTTTTATGAGCTGGACAGTTACTCAAAATATGCCTATCACACAAATTTGTAGCTAATTCCTTTTAAAGTTAATTGTCCTTTTAAGTCATTTCATTTAGTAACTTGCAACCTTAAAGTAATTTGCTAAACACTAAGAAGTTAGACTTCTAGAATTCTGTATTTTGTTTACACAAGTGCAAAAACTAAACTTTTATTTTATAAAGCATCATATACTTCTGAAAATGAGTGTTTTCCTCCCTCCAGTAGTATATACTTTGACAGTAGTTTTCATGTTTGTCTATCTCAAACACAATTTCCTGTACTTCCCTGAAATTCCCTTCAAAAAGTGGACTGGCAAGTTCACCATCAATTTACCATGACCTCTAATCTACCCCCTTCTAAGGTCTAATTCAGGAATGCAAATAAGATTATAAAGGTACAGGCTACAGTTCCTAGAATCTTCTTTTGTGTATCGTTCCAGGTTAGAGTTTGTTAATGAAAGGTATTTCCACGAGATTTGTAAGATAAAAAAGGAGAATCTATTGTGTTTTCAAGGCATTTGCAGTCCAAAGCATGGACAAACATGAGACCCAGTAACTTTCTACTGAACTCCAAAACTACAGGCGCTACCACTGTAGACTGAGTATGTTGATGAAAGCTTCCTGGAGATCCCTGAGAAATATAGCACCTTACTGGTGAGGTCTTGAGAACTATTAAGTATTTGATAATTTCAGGTTAAGGTTTTCCATGTTGGCTTCCTTGATATCAGCTCTTCCAACAATTACGTACCACCTTGATTCATATATTAAACCCCGTGTACCTAGAATACATGAGTGACTTCTGTGTTCTTGATTGACTGATGTCAGATAAAATGACTATTAAAATCTATTATCATATTTGATTGTTTTTCCTATGCTACAAAATGTATCTGACCTCTAGAGTCTATGCTCTTAATCACCCTAAAATTAAGTTCAAAGGTCTCTGTTGTTTTATTTTCATCTCAAACAGTAATTTTACTTGTTTGATGTGGGGTCTGATCAACTAACTTAGGGTGAGCAAACTTTTAATACTTAATTTGCCAAATACCAAGAAGTTAGACTTCTAGAATTCTACATTTTGTCTATACAAGTGTAAAAACTAAGCGTTCATTTTATAAAGTAGCCTATACTTTGTAAATTGAGTGGCTAATTTTCACCCTCCCTTGTCCACTTTGCCAGTAGTTTTCATATTTTTACATCTGAAACAAAATTTCAGAAACACTCAGAAGTCTCACAATTTATTGTTGGTATTTCTTTTCAGAAGGTTTTAATATCATTACTTTTTAATGTATTATTTCCCCTTAAAATCCCCAGAATTTGGGGGGAAGGAACCTTGGCAATTGTTATGTTAGTCTTAAAGACTAACTGTCTAGTTATCATCCAATAGCTGCCTTCAAAATTGCTACTTTGAATATGACTGCCAACCCAACAGTGTTCTCTAAAAGTTTCAGAGGCAATGTGGTCTTACTTTTGGAACACCTTTGAAACCTTCATTGCTTCCTGCTGATAGGGTCTTGAGAGCAAAAAGCATAACTCATCTGTCCATACTTTCCTTGTAAGTTTCTACTTCCATTAAAACCAGTTTTGGCTGCTAGATTTGCCTTGGATATTGAATTTTTATTAAGCTCACATAAGAATACTGAGAGAAAGGTGCGGTATAAATAAATCAAATCAAATGAATAAAGCATTAGATGGGCTGTGCAATGGAGCAGAAATGTCTGTATGTTTGCAGGAAATTAGATACAAGATGAATGGCTTTGGAGAGCATGTGCACAGCTAGGGAAGGGCTCCAAATGAGCAAGCCAAAGGCAGTTAAGTCTTGCATTCACAGTTCAGTAGCCCATAAGGCTCAAATTTGCATGGTCTTTGAAACCCAGCTGTTGAAACTCTCTTTTTCATTTTGAAACCAAAGACATTGGATTCTACTATGAATTTCACACAATGAAATAAACATCTCCATTGATAGTGCATTACTCTCTTCACTAGAATTTGTGAAAGTGATGAGATGAAGTTTACAGTTAATTGGAAGATGTTGATGAGGGAAGATTCATAATTATCAGTGGCTTCCTTTACTCCAACAGTTGGTTGTGTTATATGGGTTACAGTCCTACTGAAGTTTCAAGTGAAAATTTGTTTTTCAAAAGGCAGTAATTTTCTGAACTTGTTTTCTACATTAAAACAAAACAGACTTCTAGGATGCGGTACGTCAAGCTGTGAAAAAGCAGTAGCATATATTTCACCAACATCCACATTTCTCTTTTAGGCCGTGAAAAATGTCACTATCTTTCACTGGTGAGTTGGAAAGAGTTTGAGAAATGTCAGTAAGGCTGAAAAAACACAATACTACAGTGTTTTCTTTTTGCTTATATTTAATTTCCAATGTGTTGGTTGACCTCACTGCTCACTACTTAGGAAAGAAAGTTATGAACCTAATTATATGTTTTTATTTTAATTACTTTTTCTCAGTATCTCCATATAGATATTTTATTACAAATTATAGGCCATTCTCATTTATCAAAAATCTAGATTTTGGCTTTTAGTAACCTCATTTATTTTTTAAACCACTAGGGAAATGTTTAGTACATTTTCTGAACGTCACTAGAAAACACGTTTTTATCAACCACTCTAGCTCAACACCTGGATTTTCTTCGGACAACAGTTTGAGGAGGGAGAAAACATGAGGGAAAATGTAAGGTTTCTGTGCCCATGCTCTGAACTAATCTTCAAAGTAGAGGAAACAGCAAAAATTTAGAGCCATGCAGGATGATTGCAGGAGGCTATCTGCTCAGAAAAAAAGTTAGTAAAACTGAGAGTCCTTTAAGAAGAGCTAGTGTCATCCCTCTTAGGCTGTATACAAGTAGCAACAAGAATTTTAAAAGAAAGCCTATCTTGCTAAAAGCTTGCCATCAATTTCCCTGGCAAAATTACCTAATCATGTGATTTTTGTTCAGGTCTCAGACATCAAGTCTCTCATTCCATGTTTGAGCTCATAATCTATGCTACAGTCACCCGCCACACACACACACACACACACACACACACACGCACGCGCACACACACACACCCTTAGAAATTCTAGTATCCTTTGTGTTAAGACTTCCTAGGCAAGTGAGAATTAGGATAATTATTTGGAGCAATATTCTACCAATTCAGTCAGGGAAACTATATGGAGGGGGAGAATATTTACACATGTGGATTTCTCCTTCATATTTTTTTGACTGGATTATTGTCCCTGCAGTAATTTCACCCATAAAAATTACTAAATAATGCAGTTTAAAGTACCTTTTCAAGTTGTTTAGTTTCACCAGATAAGTCAACACTAATACAATCTACCAAGTAATATTTGAATCCTATATCACCTTTCCTTAATAAGGACAGGTAGATATTAGAAGACGCACAAAGGAATACCATTTCACTTCCTTATTTTTAAGATGTGTCTAGTTAATTCAAATAACAGTAGCTGTCTTTTATTCTTTTGTTCATTTGTTTTTTGAGTATCTTCTATATTATTTGCACTATCTCCCTGGATTTCAGATAGAAGGATTGTTGGGATCCCAACCGTGTGAATGCTTGCAAAGCGAGTTTCACAAGACGGATGGTCTTGAGCCCAGACACAGGAACCCTTGTAAGAGGGAAGTCGAGATAAAGGAGTCAGGAACAGACAAAGGGAATCTAGCTAAAAGATAACAGGATGATCGAAACCAGAAACACCCGCAGTCATGAGAAACAATGTCTTGACCTAAATATTGTTTATGTGCACCAGGAATAACCATTACCCTTTACTAACATGGATTGTCTGTCTGTCACCTTTATTGTATAGAGCATGTGATTTAGTGATCTATTGTTTTTTACAATGATGTAAACCAGAGCCTGGAAAATGTATATAATCGAAGACTTTGAGAAATAAAGCCATTGCTAGAGCACAGACTCTTCAACCCTCCTGACCCTGCCTGTCTGTCTCTCTCTTTCTTCTTGCGCAACCCCCATTCAGGTTGGAATCCTCTTGCTGGTCGAGAGTTCCCGGCAGACGTGGCACCCGAACAGGGACCTGAAACTGGGGATTTTGGTGACGCTTAGGTGAGTGGCGATCGCAGTAAGTAACAAAGTTTTAAAGAGTTTTGTAAATACAAGGATCTGAAAAATTTTTTTTGTAAATACAAAAGGTTTGTAAGAGAACAATCAGGAGTAAAAATAGGGCAAATTGAGTCAAAGGAACATAAGTTGTTTGTACATTTATTGCATTCTATGATTAAGGCTCGAGGTCATGATATAAAACTCGGACAAGTACAGGAGATTTTACAAATTGTTCATGAGTTGTGTCCCTGGGTCCCTGAAGGTGGAATTTTGGACGAACAGGCTTGGGGACTTGTTGGGG